>QEPC01006793.1:738861-785429 GCA_003113815.1 Sphenodon punctatus | reverse complement strand
ACCCCCCCCTTGGGTGCTTGTGTGACCTGGGGGTTCGGGCGCCCCCAGACTGGACCATGTTCGGTCTTGCAGTGTGTCCCGCCGCAGGTCCGCTGTGCGTGTGCTGTGTGTGGTAGCTGTCAGCCTGTTTTCCCTCTTCCCCCCTCCCTTCCCATTTCCCTTGTGTGGGTGTTCCCTTTTGTGCCGTCTGGCTTCGTTTGCCCTTCGGCGGCCATGTCTGTGTCCCTCCCCTGCCCGGTGCCTTCTGGGAGTTTTGACCACAGCTAGGGATCAGCTGCACGTCTGTTGTGCTGCCCTGGTCCGTGATGGGTCGGCCCGGTTCCCGGCCGTGGTCCCGGTCCCGTCACGTCTGTTAGGGGCTTTTCTTCACCCCGGGGCATGGTTGTTCTGTTCACCGCCCTGGGGGTTCACCGTGGTGAACCGCCCGCCCGTAACGTCTGAAATCACCCAATGAGTCAGTAGCCCACTCCATTTTATTGTTTGTAAATAATGTTTATTTAGAAGTGGTCAGCCACTTCACCCCTCTGGTTTCACCCCTCTGATACAACATCAATATGTTGCACTTTACCATCATAGAACTGTCAAGTTGTGACCAACTGTCTAAATCAGTGGTTTCCATACTGTGGTTTGTGAGGCCATGGTTAAGTGATCTCCACTTGCCTGCAGAACCTGCCGTGGCTACAGAAAAATGGTCTCCATTCCCTGCCAGCTCCAACACCATATCCATCACCCAGGCAAAGTGTGTGTGACATAGGGAGCACATTCCCATCATCCTCTCCACCTCTCTAAGGGTGGCCACTTTGTTAGTGGGGACCAAAGCCATCAGTCCAATCTAGACCATAATGAGCATGTTTTGGGCTATAGCTATCCCTCATGATTGCATGAAAACTCAAAGGGCTGACAGTGGTCTCACTGGGCCAAAAGGTTTGGGACTCCCTGGTCTAGATTTTCACAAGAGTCTAGAGAATAGATTGCCTACCAAACCTGAGACATCGCTAAGAGGCCAGATTTTCAGAAGCAGCTGAACCCCATCCGCTGAAGATCAGTCCCCTATAAAGTGCTGGCCTCCATGTTGGGCATCCTGCAATTAAAGCACCTAAAATCAGTAAGTGCTTTTCAAAACTTGGGCCATTGTCACCTCTTGATGGCTCTGTATTATTCTTGTACGTACAACATGACTTCACTTAATTGCTGCCCATACTGGTTTCTGTCTTCTTAGGCTTAATATATAAAAAAGCATGTGTACAGTGAAAGTAGTCAAGGACTTCAACGCTTAAAACTCTGTGTTTTCTGAAAACCAGCTTTTTTATTTTTAAAACCAGACATGTACAACTTAGAATTATGTATCGAGTCTACAAAGTCACTTGAAACAAAAGGGATGTTTTTGCAAGTACAAGTTGATGAAATAAACTGTCATTTTAAAATTGTTGTTCAATAATTGGGGGAAATAGCAATAATTTAGTGGAGCAATAAATTGTGCATTGGGCAGATACCATATAAAACACAAATAAAAGCATTGCTAATCTCCTGTTACTATCAAACCTAGAAGAATACTCTAGCCAAGTTTTGTAGCACTTCTTTGATTTCTGCTATGTAGTTCTAAGAGTCCTGCAGTGACATATAACAAAGTTTGCTGTCATACCAGACACCTGCACACCTGGATTGTGTAAGTATGACACACAAAATCAAGTTCTCCTGAAAAACATAGCTATAACTGTCATGGGAGTGTGTAACTGTTATTAGACATCAATTTTGCTGAACACATTGTGGGGGGGGTGGGGGGAAGCAACACTACTTTTAAACCAAAGGGCAGGCTAAATCTTTTGAATGGGACTTGCATTTTCTCTTCCATACTATGCAGATCTGTGTTGTCCAATGAACATTGCGCTAGTCTTCGCGCTGGGAGGTTGGAATTTGAATCCTGACCTATTATATGGCCAGGGGCAAGTCATGTTCTCTCAATCCACCAAGGAGTTATGGGCAAACACTTCGCTACCTGTGGGCTGATGCAGAAGACTTGTGCGTGTAGTGTACAAGCCCAAGAACAGTGCTGGAGCTCTGCAAACACCAAATAGCCATAATAGGTAAGAGAAAATAGCCCACCAGACACATCAAATGTAGTACATTTCAAATGTTCTGTAGAGAACTCAGAGCGGCTCAGCAGGAGAGGGCAATGAAGCACAGAGTGACTCATTTCAGGATCATCAAACTCTTTAAGCCTGTGGCATGTCTATTTTTCTTCATCTTTGGGTGAAAACAGATGTACAGTTGGCGCAGCAGTTCCCCAGCCTGGGGCAGGGGACAGCAGCTACTACTCTCCAGTTCAGGGAGGGGAACCAAACTATCATGCCCACAGCGGAGAGCCAGCCTGATGCCCGCACACCCTGGGTGCGGGGAGCTGCAACAAATGACCAAGTTACCCATTCCCATCCCATTTCTGCCTCATAGGGATGGACGAACAGAACCGAGTTTGGAAATTCAGTTTGGTTCAGTTCGGAAATTTGGTTTGGTTCGGAAGTTCGGTTCGGTCGACCGAATTATTTGAGTTCGGTCCGAACTCCGAACTTCCAAACAAAGTTCGGAAATTCAAACCCCATTGAATTAAATGGAATATTATCTTTTAGGGATGGGCGAACAGAGCCAAGTTTGGAAATTTGGTTCGGTTCAGTTCGAAAATTGAGTTCAGTTCAGAAGTTCGGTTCGGTCAACCGAACTGGTCGAGTTCGGTCTGAACTCCAAACTTCCAAACCGCGTTCGCCCATCCCTAGTGCCTTACACCCACAGTCCCGCCCTCTCCACAATGGGCATCGATGGCAACCAGCCATGGCATCCTGTGGCGGGGATGGCAGAGCCAAACAGATGCATTGGTCTGCTGTGGTCAATGTGGGCAGCCCTTAGCCCGGGATATGTGCCCGAGATTATCCGTGGGACATATTCCAGGTCAGCTGCTTACCTGCCCCAGGGCAGTTCCACCCGGGGGGGGAAGCAAACATATGCTGAGACGTGGGCCACAGCAGGCCAACATCACATTTATTCTCACCCTTTCTGAGCTCACTGATAGATATAAGGGAGAGTGTAATGTAATGAACAGGGTTGTCAGATCAAAATAAGGGATGCTACAGAGTTGACGGATCTTGAAATAAGGGGCATCCATTATGTTCCATGGAACTGTGGTGTTCAGAATAAGCGGCATTCTCTAGAACTGTAGGGCTCTGGAATAAGGGATACTGTCTTCAAATAAAGGACACCTGGCAACTGTAGTAATGATTCTCTAACAGTGTGTTTATGGTGGGGAGAAGGGATAACAAAAAGATTAGGACAAATGAACAGAAAGGAGTAAAAATCAGAGAGAGAAGAAAATTGGGAAACAAAACAAAGACAAGAGAACAGACCACAGAAGAAGAAATCTGAGTTGAAAAAGAAGTGACAAGAATAAGGAAAGCAGCAGAAGAAGGAAATTAAAAAAGGCAGAATCTTCCCACTTTGGGTAAAAACAAATATGGCAGTGGCAGTACACTGTCGCCACAACACAACCCGGGTCAGGAACCCGCCACTGACATGACTGGAGCCAGCTCAGGCCACCGAACACATTTGAGTGTGGCCATTAAAGTCATCCTACTGCCTGGGAAGCAGTCAAACAGACATGCCAGCAGCTCCCAGCCTGCCCTCAGCCCGCCCCCGCACCACTTCCAATGCCCCGTCCCACACATGATGGACAGCCATGGCAGCCAATCACAGACAGTCAAGGCAGACCATCATGGAGGCCCCCCCAAACCAGGTCAGGAACAGCAGGCTAAACAAATGTGATAGCCTGCTGTAGTTTGCTCTGGCCTGCTTTGGCTTGGTCAGGCGAACGGTATCCAAGGATGTCACCTTGGCCATTTACTGAGGTGAAAGGTCAGGCTAGATGCCAACATGACCCACCCAGGGTCAGTCCAGGCTAACATCTGGCAGCCCAACAACACACAGGACAGTGGGTCCATGGGGCAAAGCGGGTTACGGCGGGCTACTGTCACATTTGTTTTTTTACCCTTTGAGGAAAATGCTGCCCAAGGGTCCTGATGCAGCAGGTGGGCAGAACCTGATGGGCCATTGCTTAGAGTCCTTTCCAGAGGCTGAAGGACAATTCTTCTTAATGTACTTTTTCTGCTTGTTTTTCTTCCTCTCTTTTCTCTCATATCTTCTGCCTCACTTTATATCTTTTTTCTTTGTTCTCATTTTTCTTATTTCCTCTTTGTTCTTTCCCCTCCTCTGCTTATCCTGCAGGTCAGACACAGTATAGGGAAAAGAGAATGGGATTGCTTTTTAGAGGGGAGAAGAGCTTTTGAGAACTCAGCCTGTATCACAGCTCCTTCCTAACTGGATTACTTTTAATGAAATGGCAGCTAGGCCTTATATGAGCTGCTATGAGGACAAAAGCAGGACAGGACAGTGGGGCTGGCAATGGATCCCCCATCTCCGACAAACCTCAGTTCCCAATCAAAGGACTCCCTGGTTTTAACAAGGTACCAGCTGTAGGTCATCCAGTAGAAAGTGGGGGCAGAGGGAGAAAGGCTGTGGAATGGGGGAGGCAAGTAGGAACCTCCAAGAGCTCACAGAGCAAGGGTCCTCTTCCTATCTGAACCCCCGATAACACCCTGGAAAGCAGGTTCTCTGCAACATGAGCTACAAAATCCTAAAACTGTCCTGTCAAAAAAACATGACTCCAACTATGCAAGTGATCTGTGACTCAGCATTTGACAGATGAGTTGGTGGCAGGTACCAATGTGTATGTCGGAATTAAAGTGACACCCAGGTTTAAAAGGCAGAGTATGCTTTTCTGGTTGAAAAAAAGTTTATTGGGTATTTTGTCTAGAGTTGGTATATATTTGACTCGCTAGGGGAAATCTACTTCTGGCTCGTGCATGTAAATATGTTCTGTAAAGAGCACAATTCCATTTCCCTCATCTCTGTTTAATAATTGAATACCTAGAGGCAGATATGATTGCTCCTTTAGTAGTAATATACATCAACGATAGCCCCTCATGCTTATCAATAACCCTATTTTCTTGAAGGTTTTAGATGGTACCAAAACCCTTGAAAAACAAGGTTATTCTGTGCAAGTATATCACATACACAGAGAGAGAGAGAGAGAGAGAGTTTATGAAACAGAGATGCCTGCTGTGCCAGTATAGTTCTGTCAGTCCTTCTATATTTACCTTGATCTTGTCTAAGGTGGTCTAGCACTGGTATCAGCTAATAGAGATCTGCACTATTTCTGTGTTCGAGTTTCTGTTTGTTGGGAGTCTCCTTGTCCTCATGAGCCCTCGGCCTCTTCTTGTCTTCGCTGGAGTCTCGGTGGCATAGCCCCTCCTCACTGCCAGTTGGCAAGCTGTCAAATGTGTTTTCCTTGTTGCCTCCTCTAAGGTTCTTCTTCCCTTTCCGGTTCTTGCGGCAGAGGTCAGCACACTTCTCCATGCAGTTGAACCTGGTCTCTGTGGTGCACGCATACATCCCAGCAGGCACTGCCAGCACCATGGCGCACACAATGATGATGATGTGGATGAGCTTCTCTCTCTGCTCCAGTTCACTGATATCACTGCCCGTGACAAATACTATACATTGTTCCTTTCGAGGCAACTGGTTCCTCATTGTGACACACACCTCATATTTGGTTGCTGGGAGCAAGTCATTGACTGAGTATGTGTTGATGCCTGGGCCAATGTAAATCATTTCTTTCTTGGAGTCTTCATACTTCCCAAAGTGGAGGGTGTACCAGGTCTCCCCTGGGTTCTCAGTTACTGCATACCATTCTAGGGTAATCCCATACACTGTCTGCTTGGCAATCCTCACGTCAATGTAAACACTCTCCTCTGACGCAGTGGAAGCAAAAGCTACCATCCTGGGAGAGTGAACCTTCAGAGCAATTGTGGTGGCGGTGTTGCCAAGGAAGTTGGCGGCTGTACAGGTGTAATTGCCCTCATCTACAAGTTGAGCCGAAGGAATCACTAGCTCCACCTTGATGGTATCTTCGCTCATATGGGTAGTGGACACTGGAAAGACAAGGGGAGCAAGAGCACACACGTTAGCTTATCATTTTCAGCACCAACAGTCTAAGTTCAGTGACTCCATGAGTTTGGTTCATCCCCACTTTGTGGAGACTAAGTCAGGACTTCTTGGTAGAGAAGAAAATTGGTAGAAAATTTCCACTTAATCTTTTTTAAAACACCAAATAAAAGTAATGAGAAGGGTCTTGGGTTTTTTATTTCCCAGTCAGTCTAACTCACTGATTTATGTTCTGTGACACAGTCTCAAGAGAACATGCATGACATCTAAAGACCATGTTGGCAGAGAATGGGATCAAGTTGAGAACATGGTAACCACCTACCCCAAGAGTAAAGCAAAGCTTTTCTAAATACAGATAAACACTCAGCTTGGCAAAACTTACATAACATATAAGGTCTGGACTAAGCATATCCTACATGGAATGTTCTGGCTCAGGTACATACATCCCAAGGATTAATGCAATAGAATAAGATCATAGTATTTACTATCATTTTCATATTCCATTGATTAACATTTACACCAGGATTGGGGAACCTCTAGGCCCTAGGCAAAATCCAGCCCATGGCTTTTTGGTTTTGTTGTTGTTGTTGTGTGTTCCCTTTCCAGTTCCTGGGTCTGGCCCATAGATCCAGTTCCTAACCCCCAACCACTGAAGCTCAGAAGGAAAGACCAGAGATGAGAGTATGCACCCAAGGACAGGGGATGCATCCATGGCATAGATCCATGATCTGAACCCTCACCTTTCTTCCCCCATCTTTTATACATCCATTAAGCACACCTGACCCCAGCTTCTATCCAGACGATGGAGCTTGTTCTAATTTTCAAAACAACCCATGGGAGGGAAAATATTTCTCACTCCTGATTTATCCCTTTGGAGCATAGTTCATTATGTTTCCCCCATTGTCTAAGTGGTCACTTTTGTGAAGATGCTCATACATTTTCTGGATTGCAGGTGTACATAAATGCATAGGCAGAGCTCTGATTTCTAGCCACATGGCAAATGGATGAGCTGCATTCTAAATGGCTTCAGTCAGTCAAATCAAATCAAAGAGAGAGTGATACAATCTATTTGGACAAACATGCTACTCTTTGGGTAATTTCAGATGTGACGCCACTACAGTCAACCACACTGGATCACAGTGGATCCAGTGTGGTGGCTGTGATGGGTGGCATGTCTGTTTGAGCCCCGCCAGATGCTCACCACGGTGAATTCCTGGCGGGGTTCAAAGCTAACCATGGTTCTTGGGGTTCATCTCCAGAACCATGGTTAGCTGAACCACGATCAGGAAAGGGGCAAAAGTAACGTATGTTACCTTGCCCCGTTCCTGAACCTGATCCAGACCATGGTATGGGATCGGGCACAGCGGCCACATTGGCCGCTGCGCCCACCCGTTTCCCTGAGGGAAGGCGGATGTGGGAGCGCGGGGGCCGGGGCCGTGCAGTCGCTCGTCGCACTGCAAGGTCCCTCCCCCTCCAAGATTCCCCTGCATGATGAAGCCGGGACGTCTAAAGGACAGCTGACTTCAATCAGTGACCGGGATCCGAGACGGATCCCTGTCCGGGTTTCAGCGTGTTGGGCCTGGAGGCCCAGCACATCTGAAATTACCCTTTGTCGTCCTTAGACCTTTGTAATGCCCACTGACTTCGATCTGACACAGTGGATTTGTATAAGTGTATTTATTGTAATGGCAGAATCTGGTCCAGATCCCTGCTCAGCATTTAAAAAACAAACAACAAAAACAACTGATAAGCAGTAATTTACAGTAGCTGATCATGTGGCTCAATAATTAAGAAATTGTTTTAAAATCTGAGAAATGTTCGCTTAAAAAGCTCTGATCCAATGGGGCCTCCAGCAGTGGAGTGCTTTGAGGATCTGAGACAAAATCTGTCAGTCAAATCAAAGTTAAAGTTAAGTTTCTAGCTTCAGCTCTTTTCAGAGGGGTGGTCTGTGAGGACAAAAATCCAATTAGAACATATGGGAAAACTGAATGTGTGTGTGTGCGTGTTTGTGTGTGTATTTTGCTGGGGGGGCTCTTGGGGGTTTGTTGGGGAGGGGGGTTGCTGATATAACTGCTGAACCAATTTTATTCAAACTGTTCAATATTGTTTACCTCTGGGTTCTTCTTAGGTAATAACACTTTCTGGTATAACTCAGTCATACCAATGATGTTTGCTAGCAGTGAAAGCTACATTATAAACACAATCTTTCTGTAGAGATGTACCATAGTAATGGATAAATGGCATGAGAAAGAAAATGAACAGAATTGGTATTGCATATATGTTACGGGGAAATGCACAAAAGCGAACAAAATACTAAAGAAACAAGCAATATTCTGGGATTTTTGGCCAAATTCATTTGTCAGGAATAACAAGGCTGTATAGAAATCCAGATGACTGATATTACAAAAAATTGCCCTGCTGTGGGCACTCAGAATGATGTGGCGCCTCTTAAAGAACTCAGTTATATGGGGAAAGAGAAATGCAAATTCATTTAATTGTGTACTCTTTGGAGAAGACAGGATCTCTTTAAGGCAACTAAAACTCGGAAGGCATTAAGAGGAAAATATGGGGTCTAGTGGTTTGTTTAAGGAACAAGGAAATATATTTTGGGTTGCAGTATAACATGGGGGTCACTTTACGAGATAGTCTAGTGAGAATGTGGTTGCCATGTTGGCCCCAAATGTAAGAGACAGAGACAAAGTAGTTTGGATGATCTCTTTTATGGGACCATCTTCTGTTGATTAGAGTCTGCACGCTTTCAGACCACACAAGACCTTTCCTTAGGCAGAGTCTGAAGAAGGGCTCTGTGTGACCCCCAAATCCTCACACTGTCACCAAGAGAAGTTGATCCAATAGATGATATCATTTCAACTACTGTGTTTCCATCTCTTTATGAGATAGGAAACTGACTGCTAGGTCTTCTGTGTGAAAGACCATCAGAACATAACAGATACTGGAATGAGAAAAAGGCCGCATGGCATTCAGACATTGCTGGCATGCAGAGAGAAATTCTCAGTGACTTCCCTACAGCACTGGAACTCCCTTCCCCTGGAGACTCTCCAAAGCCCAATCATCTTAAAAGGCAATGTAAGACCTTTTTGTTTGGCAGGGCACGGCGCAGGCAGGAATAGGGTTTGGACTCTGGAGGTGTGGACGATTTTATCTGTGATTGTCTTTGGCTTTAACTGGTTTTTGTATTTTTGTGTGAATCTCCCTGTGCCTACAGGAAAGGGCAGGATATAAATCAAAAATACATTTGTATATTTTATTCTAATTCTGAGCCTCCTACTTTTCCACCATAAATAGGGCCAAAGAAAAGAGACGGGACTGTTGGCAGAGGTCTTGACTTTTCTTCCCTTTATGAATTTCACACTGCAATCCTGGTTGGACTTTGCTGGATTTAGGGACATTAACAAGTTTAATCAGAAGCTGTTCCAGGAGGGAATGGGGATTTCACTTCCAAACTGTTACAGTGGAACTAAAACATAGGTACTATAGCTTACCATTAAACGCCCTTAAAAATTTTTGTGTGTATGTCCACCAGACTGTTGGGGAAGGGCTGGCTTGTACCAAGCAGGTCAAAGTAGCATTCAGTCCCTCATGGACGGTCACATTGGAGTCAAAGGAGGAGGTCAATGGTTTCATGCAACTGCTCAGTTCTACTTCATGAAAGAACTTCCCTGCTCTAAATTTAGGGCTTGAGCAAGTTAAATAAGAATTCATCAGAATGACAGGAGGGCTCACGGATTTGATAAACTGGACAAATCCTCTCAGGCGACAGTCACAGATCCATGGGTTAGCGTGTAAAGCCAGGACTGCATTGGCAATAGCTTCCATCCTCCTTTCTGGCTGCTGGGTTTTCTGGTACACAGGCCAGTTATAGAAAACATCCCTGGAGATGACAGTAAGCTGATTTGAAGATAAATCTAAGTAGGTCAGGTTGGGCAGATACTTGAGTGCATGTTCCGGAAGAACATCTAGTCTGTTATGCTTCAGATCCAATATCTTTAAAACTGGGGTATCTTGGAATGCTGTCCATGGTACTGTACTTAACTTGTTCCCCTGCAATCTCAGCTCTGTCAGATCCGTCAGGTATTCTAGGCTCTTTAGGTGCATGACTGTGATGTTGTTAAAATTGAGCCAAAGATATTCCAAGGCACTAGCATTGTAGAACGCCCCACGTGGCAATTCTGTGAGGTGAGAGTTTTCTATTCTAATTTTCCTGATATCCTGAGGGATGTTTCCAGGGATCTGTCTCAGGGTCGTAGACATGCAAAACAAACTCCTAGAAAGGAAATCAGTCCAAGATTTAGACAGCACCCTAAGGTTTAGAAATCAGTCTGAGATTTAAGTTTGTTAATGGGTAAAAAAACCTTTGTTCTAATCATATGTACAATGTCCCCTAAAGTATACACACATGGCATTCCCATGAACAGTACACCGTAAGTTTTAATTAACTTCCCTATTTTCTCAAAATAAAATTAAGTCCTTAAAAAATAGTGTCTTTAAAACCTTCATCCCAAGGGTATTAATATTAACTGAAACTAGTCATACCCAAGTAGTAGAGTTATTCTCACCATCTCTTCATCTGTTACTGTTAAGTATGAACCAACTACTTAACGGTAAAAGGAAGAAACATCCATCATCAACAGAGGACACTTTATTTAATGTATTTATTTATTTATTTTGAAACATTTATATCCCACTCCCTCCTGCTCACAATAGCAAACGTTTGCAATGTTCAAACGTTTGCAACAAAACCCTAAATGGTACTGGCTGGATCCAATGAACTAAATGCTACTGAATCAACCAACACTAAGATTTCTCCAAGACACTCTTTATGCCATTCTTACCTTCCAAAGCTATCATTGGAGCAAGAGCATCCTGTCACACAAGAAGGAAGAACTGAGTTTATCTCACGAAAGAAGAGAAGAAGAAAAAATATGTGACAAATCGGGTCCATATTCCTCTTTAGGAAAACACCGCGCAGGTTTTGCACCAGACATGCCAACAGCCTCCAAGTAGCAAATCCTATTAGCGGTAATCTGCCTTGACGCAGGAGACCACACCACAAGACCAGACATGTAACATGGCTAACAGTTCTCCCTTAGAATTCTAAAATCATCAACTGAACCAAGTGATAATATGAACAACTTCTGCATGATCACCATATTTTTATTCTCAGTGGTAGAGAAATGGCGCAGGTTTTTGTGCACTAGGAGATACTGCCTACTTCCTTGGGTAAGCCATGATTTTCAAATTCAGTGTTATTGTTAAAGATAGAGATTTTTCAATATGTTAATGCTCAATAGGAGTGGGTCACCTCATCCTCTGAGGCTGGCCTAATCACCCATTTCATACTTCTTTGAGGGACAGAAGGAGTTACAACAATTTATTATGGTACTAAACATCAGCTTCTCCTGCAGGTTTCAGAGTGGAAATTTCTGTTCTTATGGGGACATCTAGTGTCCACAGCTCTTACTACAGTGTACAACAGAAATCAATTCATTGGAGATGAGATTAGCCGCACCACCAATAAGTATGAAGCTAGGTCAAAAACGTAGATTAGCCTGAACCTACTTAACCTATAACCTTACAAGGTCAGGACAAAGAAATATTTATAGAGGTCCAGTGAAAGATTAGTTCTATAAATTGTTTTCAGATTTCTCTGATCATTGTCATCATTGTGTAAACACTGGCCTGATTCTGCTCACTTGGAAATCAGTGTGAGCTTTTCGTTTATCATCAATGAATGCAAGATCAGAAATGTAAAGTATATTATTTTAGCAATCAGATAGATGCTTTTAACTGGCAATGTTGAGTAGCTTAATGAATGACACCCTTAGCATCTCAGTGACATGTTTTGATCAGCATCCATATAGGGCTTTGTTGTTATCTAATTATAACAAATCCTATTATACTGTACATGCACTTATAACCAAAATAGCCACTGATGGAATCATACTTTACACTTTTAAAGATTATTTATATATTTTAGCATAAAGTACTCACAGAAATATGCAACCTGCTGTAAATTCTTCATCTATTCTTATAATCCAAGCGTCAGTGTTTTCAGGGTAGGAACCCCAGTGTCAGGATTTTAGAGCCACTGAGCTTAGGCTGATAAAGAAGCAAAAAGACCAAGATCGTGCAGGGTGAACAGGATTCGAACTCAGAACTCCAACTTCCAAGTCAGGCACCACTAGCTTAAACTCTCCAAATTGTTCCCCAGTTCAGATCAGATCAGATCTGATCCTGCAGACATCCTGAGCATAATCATAATATACGGGAAATCTGTCTTGTCCAGTAGTAAACACTAAGGGTTTCCAGAAACAGATCCAAGGTGAAAGTTTATAGGCTCTTAGTCTCTTATCTGCTTTCTCTGGTCTTGGTCATGGAGAAAAAATTGCAGGCAACACTATAATGGCTATATTCATGCAAACCTGAATTGCATTGGCTTCTCTAGAGGTGAGCCATTGTACATCTGGTGTAGAAGAAAGGCAAAATAAGCTGAGGGTTGTTCCAACCTATCCTCTAAAATACAATTATAATAGACATGAGGCTCATTAAATGCAAACTGTGTCTAGTTTTTAATCTGGCCCCTGTATACAATTCCTATTCCCAAGTGCAGAAAATGTGAAAGTAGGAGACAGGAGCAGAGATGAGGGCATTCACACAAGGGGAAGGGACAGATTCCATAATAAAAAAATCATCCCAAACGTCGCTGCGGGATTAGCTAGCTCTGTTGTTTAGCCATCTTGACGTCCCTGACCCACAAGTCAAGGCACGTGCTGTGTGGGATCAGATCAGAATGACCTTCATCTTTCTCCCTTCCACAGGCCTTGCCTCTCCACACCAGATCAGCTCTAAACATAACTAATCAGACACTCACGCTGCCCCTTGGGAGTTGTAGTTCCCTCTCTTTCCCCAACACTGATAGGCTCTAGCAAGCAGTGCCTGCTGGGAGTTGTAGTCCCCAGTATTCAAGACTGTTTGCTTTTAATCAGTCTCTGCATTACACAGAGTGTTCGCAAGCACTCCACACAGGATGGTCTCCATAGGCTAACATTGAATTTTCAAGATGTCATAACCTAAAAACTACTAACCGGATTTACAAAAAGTAAACCAAAGGCACACCCCACTAGCCTTCTTGAATTTTCTAAAAGGCTTACACCTCCTCCCAACCAACACAAAATCCCTTTACCCTGCCAAGATCAAGATGGTCTAACTTTTGAAAAAACAGGTTTTCAAAGTGCAGTTTTCAAACTGCAATATCTCAGCTGTTATCCAATCAATTTGACTGAACGTTAGATAGCATGAATCACTTCTTCCGGTGATCCTTCACCACAAATATCATGATCCAACATTAATCATGTTAATTTTATAGCAAATAGAATGTGGGGCTTTATAATGGAAGGTGTAACACACCGTAACTATTAGAGCGCTCCCACACTCTAATAATCCATGGCACAGACCTGTGATCTGGACCCATCTCTTCCTAGGTGCACCCCCTTAAACATCCCTGGCCCCACTCTACGTGGGGCTACCTTTGGTGATGGTTTGGAGACTGCAGCT
Organism: Sphenodon punctatus; assembly: GCA_003113815.1. Classification (NCBI taxonomy): domain Eukaryota; kingdom Metazoa; phylum Chordata; class Lepidosauria; order Sphenodontia; family Sphenodontidae; genus Sphenodon; species Sphenodon punctatus. Next base: position 771,809 of record QEPC01006793.1, on the reverse strand, counting down.
GGTGCAGAACACGGTGGCCCATCTCCTTACAGGGACGGGGCATAACACCTGTGCTCCGTTCTCTGCACTGGCTGCCTATAATCATCTGGGCCCAATTCAAGGTGTTGGTTCTGACCTACAACGCCCTATACAGTCTGGGTCCTACTTACCCGCGGGACTGCCTCATTCCCCGGGTTCTGGATTGGCCCCTGCAATCAGCCGGGAGCACCCGACTCGAGGTCCCCTAGGTGTCCCGGGTGGAGACTGTGGGGAGCGCATTCTTGGTGGCCGCTCAGAGCCTGTGGAACTCCCTCTCAGTTGAGGTTCATCTGTCCCCAGACCTTCCCTCCTTCCATCGGTAATGTAAGACTGGTTGTTCCACCAGGCTTATGGTGGGGGAGATGGGTAGTGGGTGGGGGGCTGGGTTAGGAGGGAGGGTGTTTTCTTAGTTCCACTCCACTGGTTTGGGCAGCCAGCCTTTGAAACTGACAGGCCCCTGGTGGGGCAGCAGGAGCCCGGGCTGAATCCTTTCACTTTCAAAGGCCACTTCAGGACCCCCACCCCCAAAGTACTACCCAGCTAAAACTTATCCTTACAAGGCTGAGGGGTGCTCTAGGGGGTGAAGTGCCGAGCAGCCTTTGAAACTGACAAGTCCTGTCTGGGACCGCTGGGCTTGTCAGTTTCTTTGGGTAATGCTCGCATTTCTTTGGGTAATGCTCGCATTGATTGGTCTCAGGTAGCCCATCAGGTGCCCAATGGGGGTGCCTGAAAATGAAGGTATTACCTGCAGATACTAATTTTAATACTCGTGGCATCTCTAGTTGGCAGAGAAGAAACAAAGTTCCCTACGTAGTGGGAAATGAAGGTGGAGTAATGTTATGAAGAACCTTGAAGGTGAAGCTGCTGAGTCTATGATGAATGCAAGGTGCAAGAGGGAGCCAGTGGAGGAGAATTAACCCAGGGAGCCCCCAAAACAACATTTAAGCGAGGGCCTGATCCTCAACTGGTGTAAATCAATGGATTTCAACTGGCTTTACCTGAGCTAGGTTCACCTGAAGGATCTGGCCATTTCAATGACATTCTGGCTAGTTTTAAAGCATATGTTGCCAAACTATGGATCAGGACCACAGGTGGGATCACCCCACTGGCTGCTGGAGATGTGGCCATAATCAGATTCAGAATAGTGCAAGACTTAGGCCACATTCAGACCTTTCGCCCCCCCCCCTCCCCCCGGCGCATATTCTGACTGCGGGGGGGGGAGGGGATGTGCAGCCAGGATATGCGTGGGAATCGGCCAGTCTGAAAGTCCCTCCCCGTCCCCGTGCAGCTTTGCCGAAAGACACACACAGGGATGCAAAGCTCAGTTTCCTGCTCTGCATCCCCACGCATGTCTGCCAGCAAAGCCATGTGGTGGGGGTGGCTTTCAGACCAGCCGATCCCCATGCATATCCTGGCTGCGCATTCCCCCCTGCAGCCAGAATATGCAGTGGGGGGAGAAGGTCTGAACGTGGCATTAGTATAGGGTCAGGAGAGTATATCTAAGTCTCAAAAATGTGGGAAACCAATTCCTTAACATTTATTTCTAAAACCACCAGCCTGACGTCTATTGTCCCAGTTGGTGGGTAGAAATAACAACAGACATTTTCCACCTGTGTGTGATTTCAGCTATAACTGCATTGTTTTCAAAGGCTGGAGATCTGCAGTTCACAAAGAAACGATTGCACTGGAAAAAAATTCTAACAATCACATTGGGTGCTTTTAGACAGACACAGAGGCAGCTTGCCCCCAGAGATGTTCCAGGGGTGCACCCCCACATCCACCCACTTCCAGCCCCACCTGGGTCAGCTTCAGACAGACCTGGTGTGTTCTCCAGTCTATGGTCCACCTGCCCGACAATCTAACCTGGCACCCACAACTCTATGGTTTTGTCTGGGGCAATGGTCAGTCAAAAGCAGATCTGCAGCATGGATCTGCCTAGCCAACAGATAGCAACTCCACTTCAGGCCAGTGCCTCGGATTTGGCAAAGCCTCTACACCAGTGGTGCTCTGGGATGTTCAGGAACACCACTGGCAAGGCTGCCCCAGAGTAGGCACAGCCTGCTCTGCTTCCATAACAGGCAGGGGTGTCTTTAGAGGGACAGACCAGCCCTGCGGTGAAGCAGACTAGCATGGGTAGAACCAAAATGGCTGACATCTTGTCCATCTAAAAGCACCCATTGTTCCTACCTAAATGCTCCCTGTAGATGCAATACTATAGAATATTCTCCATCACTCTCTTAAAGGCGAACAGCATTGCATGGAGTGGCACCTACAGTCAAATGTTATAGAAGTCACTTACTGAAGAGAACTTAAGATTCAAGCTGAATTCTCATGAGTAGTTTTTACTACCTCTTCAGTTTGTTACAGGAGATTGTAATCTTACTTTTTAAATGTTCCCACATTCTCTACCCTACTTTAAAAGTTACCCTGCATTGCCCTCACTGCTGTTAGGTAGCCCATAACGGTGTGCAGCTCTGCGCTGACTCTGTGGTGCAGACATGTACTGACAGCAGGATTAAACCCTTTACATATTATGAAAAATGTGTGTGATGGAGTTAGGACAATTGTTAAACCTAAATTTTGGGGTTAATTTTTTGGGACTAGATGTGCATTACCATCACTGCATCTTGCGACCTAACCCTTACACTCATTTAATTTTAAAAAGAATGCAAGAGGGAAATATTGCGGATATCATGGCTCAAAGAATCACAGACACACATGACTGGTTGAAAAATGGGCATAGGCCACAACTTTATTAACATAACAACGGGTGGCCCCTCCCCATGCACACCATTAATAAATAGCTGAAAAATAATGAATGTGATTGATTTGAAATGGACTCCAGATTTTTTTTAAATGACAGTTTATTAGTATAACAACTGAAAAACAGAAATAAATAACAACCCCCCATGGTATTGGGGGTCACCATGACCCCTCATGTAAAGCAGCACAACTAACAAAAACAATACATGGGGTATTGTTGACCCCCCAACAATCCAGAAAAGGAGAGGAGGAGCCAGCTCAAAAGTCTTGAGTTCACAGTAGGATGGCCAGATATGTCAAGAGGACATTTATGAAAAATACAGGGCTTCATTGTTTTCAAGTGAGCTCCAAACCTCACAGTAAATGCAGGGGTCATCAACACCCCCGATGCACAATGAATAGGTATTGTTCCAACACAAAGCCGCTAATGGCTGTGATTAAAGCTGCTAATGACTGTGATTAAAAAAACAGTGTCAAGAGTTCACTCTAAATAGGTCTTAACTGCTGTGTAAAGAGTTGCAGGGCTTCATTGTTTTCAGGTGAGCTCCAAACCTCACAGTTAATGCAGGGGTCATCAACACCCCCCACCCCCATGCAGAATGAATAAGAATTCTTCCAACACAAAGCTGCTAATATCTGTGATAAAAAAAACAGTGTCAAGAGTTCACTCTAAATTGGTCTTAACTGCTGTGTAAAGATAAAAGGAACAATAGAAGTTGGCAAGTTGACTTTTCACTGGGGGTCAATGGGTGATTTCAGACGTGACGGGGCGCCTATTGGCCCCGTCACGAAATCACCTTTTGATTCCGTGCCAGAATCAAAATGTCACATCCAACAGACGTGCCGACTGATTCCAGCGGGGAATCAGGGTGGGGGGCTGCACAACATGCATGCGCACATCCCCGCCCTCCCATGCTCCCCCAGTCACCCACACTCCTGGAGACGGGTGGGCACAGTGGCCAATCCAGCCACTGCGCCCGATTCCGACCCGGGGTCTGGGCCACAGCCCGGAATCGGCGGCGGTAACAGATGTTACCATCTGCCATTTCTGGGCTGTGGTTCAATGAACCACACTTTCGGGGATGGTGCCCGGACCAGCCTAGAAAGTGTGGTTATTTTGCTCACCGCCAGCGGTTCACCATGGTGAACATCTGCCGGCGAGCATCTAAACGTTACGGGACCATCCACCACCACGGGGGATTCACCGTGGTTGAGTGTGGTAACATCTGAAAATACCCAATGTAATCCCCCAAAGCAATTTATGGTTATATTTTCCTAAACACACCACCAATGACCTAAGTGCCACATTTTTTCCTTCACCCTCCTTGAGGGTTTTAATTAGGAGAGCAGGTGCTGGGTTAAGTTTCATTTCTTTAAAAGACACATGCATTTTAAGAATATATGTGCAAGGGGTCAAAAAGACCCCGAGTGCAAAGGGAGTATCGTGCTTTCATTTTCCCATTGACTTACATTGGGGGTAGAAAGTACCCCAGATGATGAAATGATAAAAACCTCCATTTTAAAAAAATGGGAAGGGGGGAGGAACATGAAACAACACAGGACAGTCGACCTCACACTTCTTGAGGAATACATGAGGGGAGGAGTGGTTCAGGATTGCCAATACAGTTTTACGATTTTTTTAGCAGCCTTGAGGGTCATAGATGCCCACGATGAAGATGGAGGGGAGAAATCCGTGGCCACTGAGTGACACAGTTGCAGAGCAGTCATTCAGGTGGAGTGAGTGGGGAGGGACTTTAATGGAGGAGGGGGAAGAGCGCTGGGCTGGCCTTTGAAATTGACATGTCCTGGGCATGAGCGCTGGAGAACCTAGGCTCCCCAGTGCTTCTGGTCAGTTCCTGTGATTTGCAAAGGCCGTATCCCCCGCCCACACAGTGCCTATGAATGGGGGACCAGTCTATTGGCATGGCTGGCCCAGTTCATACAGGTAGAGGATGCATGCCACACACCTTTTTGACTTGCCCCACAGCGCACTCTGGATTTCTCAGCAGTGCCCCATGAGTGGCCATGAGTGGGTGCTGCATGGCTCATGGGAGCGGGCATTCCCCCACTCCACCTTCACACAGGCAGTCATATGGACTCCTAGGTGGCCATGTCTGGTAGTATCTCATTTAAAAACACCCTAAGAGCTTCCTGCCTTAAGGATATTTTGTTAAAAGGGAATTAATTTAAATTCATTTTATCATATATTCTTCTGTAAATTTCCACCCCAAACTTAACTCTCATAGTGCAGTTCCTACCAATGCCCTTTGTGCCTTCAGTCAGGTTTGGTTTGTCATGTAGCAATGCATTCACACAGCTGTCCCTTCCTATTTCCATGTTGTTTTTCCTACAATGCAAAGAGCATGGAGAATGCCCCTAGTGGGGTGTCCCAGCATGCAATCTTCTGGAAGTAGCATGCAGCAGTGAGTTGAGGAGGGAGTCGGTGTTCCAGGACTCTCTGTCCCCACCTTTTGGTCACTTGAAGGTTGATAAGAAGGTGCAAAACAAAACAATAGAATACACGGGATTATATAAAATTACAAAAAAGTATAATGTATATTAAACAGATCAAATATCATATTTCGTAATAAAAAAAACCTCCAGTTTACAAGAAGAGTTAAGGCTCTTGCAAATTCAACCATGCACTAAAAAGCATGGATATTGCAAGTTAAGGCTCCCACCTTAACTTCCGTGCCATGTTAGCAGTAAAGAGATTGTACAGTCTCACATATTGTTCTCACTTACAACTTAGGCTCTATGCACCCACATTTTGCCTTCGTCTTTCAGTCCCAATCCTCTTCCTCTTAGCAGGTTGGGAGCAACACTGACACTGGGGACAGGAGAGCGTGAGCTGGCCCCTCACCCCCTCCTTTCCCTCTATCCTTTCATTTCAGTTGGGGAGAATGGGACAACTGACTAATGGCTCACAACCGTCCCTCTTACTCATTAGTCTCCACTGCCCTCCCAGAGCACAGTGAAACTGGATAGAGTCATATGCAAATGTTTAATTAAAACTAAGTTGGGTATGCATTTAAATTAATCAAATGGAATGGTCATTGGAAGGCTCTTAACTCTTCTTGTAAACCAGAGGATTTTTGATTATGGAATGTCCAAGTTTTTGTTAAATACAATGCAACTGAGAAAATTTGTCCTGCTGGCCTAGTAAAATGCTGAGCAGCATAACCACAATGGGAGCACGACTTCAGTTTAGAAGGTTGTTACTTCCTTCAAATAACAAGCAAAACAAAGCTGGATTTTTACTGGTAGCTCCCTGCGTTACTAAGAATACAACAACTTTGGTTCAGTTTAAGCATTGCAAACTTCCAAAAACTGCTCTCTGTGATCTCACTAGCTCACGGCTTGTACAGGAGTCTTCCATTCTACTCCCCACTTGTGCAACAAGTGCTACTCCTTTCCTTGTGCAACACTGGCCATTCTGATTTCTATAAGGACGTCCCCCTGTACAGGACCCCCTGGTTAGTTCACTCCTTGTACAGGACTCCCCTGTGCCGATGTACAGGACGCTCCACCTGGCAAAATGCTGCCCATCCTGCAGCTCTCCCCCTGTACAAAGCTCCCTCACTCAGTTCTCCTCTGTCCAGGGCTCTCCCCCAGCAAAATTATGGCCACTATTCTGCAGTTCTCTACCTCTACAAGACTCCCTCATTTTACTCCCCCTTGTACAACGCTGCCCACTCTGAAGACCTCCCCCTGTCCCCATATTCTGTATCCCCAATAAAGCTGCTCCCTGTAAAGTGCTCACCCTGTGCGTGGCTTCCACCGTGGAAACTATTTACAGAGGCTCTGCCCCTACTCTCTCCCCTTAATGTCCACCCCAGCGCTCCGGCCCCATCCATGCTCTTCCAATGGGGCGCCCCATTGGAGCCGCAGCCAAGACACCGCATGTTTTTTCAGGGGGAAGGGCTGTCACTGAAATCCATGTGCTCTGTGGTTCTGGGCAGGTTTAGGGTGCAATATCAGCCACCCCAAATGTCACTTCGGGATTTGCTAGCTCTGTTGCTTAGCCATCTCAGTGTCCCTGCTGTGCGGGATCAGATCAGAATGACCTTCAGCTTTCTCCTTCCCACAGGCCTCTCCTCTCCCCACCAGATCAGCTCTAAACATGGTTGACCAGTCACTCACACTGCCCCCTGGGAGGTGCAGTTCCCTCTCTTGCCCCAGCACTGATAGGCTCTAGCAAGCAGTGCCTTCTGACTTTTAAAATGTTTGAATGTGAATGGGACTGGTCCAAATGCAACAATCAGGCACTACTGGGGAATAGTTCCCAGTATTCAAGACTGTTTGCTTTTAAATAGTCTCTGCATTGCACATAGAATGTTCGCAAGCACTCCACACTCAGGATGGTCTCCATAGACTAACATTGAATTTTCAAGATGTCATAACTTAAAAACTATGAACCGAATTTACAAAAAGTAAACCAGAAGGCACCCCCTGGCAGCCTCCTTGAATTTTCTAAAAGGCTTACACCTCCTCCCAACCAACACAAAACCCTTTTACCCTGCTGAGATTGAGACGGTTTAACTTTTGAAAATATATGCTTCAAAGTTCAGCTGTCAAACTGCGATATCTCAGCTGTTATCTAACCGATTCGCCTGAAATGCAGGCAGCATGAACCGCTTAGTCCAGTGATCCTTCACCACAAATTTCACTACCCTAAATGTAATTATGTCAATTTTATAATGAATAGAATGTTCAGGCTTTATAATGGCATGTGCAACATGCCTTAACTATAGAGTGGATCCTGTTGCTCTTTAATGGTGTAATTCAACTTAGTTTTCCTACCATAAATCCAGAGTTGGTGCATGTGAAAAAATCAAAGATAATCACTACAGTCTATTTTCAACAATGTTGCCCGTGAGGTCCCCCAGTGCTGTACATCTCCCAGATGCAAGCCAGGAGACTGGGCAGCCATCTTTTCCCTGTGAGCATGCTGGGAAATGTAGTCAGTGTTCTAATGCTCTCTCAGAGCATGCTGGACTACATTTCCCAGCATGCTCCCAGAGAAAAGATGGAGGCTCAGTCTCCCGGCCTGCAGCCAGGAGATGTGCAGCACTGGGGGACCTCACTTGTGTCAGCTGCATAAGGAAGCAACAAGTCTGCTCCACTTCAACTCCATGGGCCATGTCCTCTTGGTGAATTTGCTTTGCTGCTCTTTCCCCCTTCTGTCCTTTCCTGCCTGCCATGCCTGCTCCCCCTTCCTACCCTACTCACATCTACTCCCCTTCCTGTCCACCATGCCCAATTGCTTGATGGAGTTACCAAAAAACCAGGTACCAGGAGTCTTGGTACTCAGTAAAATTGAGTCAAGTCCTTGGTAAATTCCGAATACAACCAAAGACCGAGTTTCAGCCCTAGTCAGGAGGATTGTGGGAATCTGAGATAATTGGCTAGAGATGAGATAACACACATCACTACTTGAGTGGTGCCTCTATCCTAGTGTCTCCAATGTAAAAGAGTACAGTATCAGTAAAGATGATGGGGCATGGTTAAAAAAGTTAACGAATTATGAGATTTTTTCCTTCTTTTTCTACTTTGTTGTCTAGTTTTCAAGAGGATACACTTATGGCAAGGCACCTTTTACTTCACTTGTTTCATCTACCTGGAACTTGGCACAAAATGTATTTGGTTTAAAGCTTCATTGCCTTTAAATTTAAATTCCCAACATTTCAGAAGAAAAACAGTTGACATGGGTTTAAAATTTAAACTATGGGCTGAAGTACTGGTGTTTCTTCTATTTATGGTATACTATGCAAGCTGAAATGGATGAAGTAATAGGTATATTCTGTCTCTCACTTTAGATAGTTCACACAAAGGTATTTTGGGGAGTGGGTTTGGAAGGCAGTTCAGATCCTACACTGATGTGACTTACATATGATACGACAGAAAGCAGAAAACTTCACACACAAAAAAACACATTTGCCATTTTAGACATCTATTTATTTAATAGCAAAGTGTAAAAAGTGTTCCACAGAGTTTGTAAAACTTACCCCATCCCTGTGAATGTAGCAATAGGATATATTTCTTTCCCCAAACACCACATCCCTTCGCCCTATACCCCACCCAAAAAATGTTGTTGTTTTTTATTCCGAATCAATATGATTTGCATTGTCGTGGCCAAAATGGGAAGATCACATGAGTGAATAATCTAGCACAGCAGTTGCAATATTGTGTCCTATGGATCACTGGCTCTCCACAAAGCTAAAGTAATTTATATAAATTATATGCAAGCTGGTCCAAGGCTACAGCAAAGTGGACTTTGTTCTCCACTGTAGGGACCAGGGGCTGAGCAAGGAGCATATGTACCTGTAGTGTCCATGAGGGCTGCAGCCACCAGGTTTGTACTGCTCCAGCCAGTCCACAATCAGAATGCTCTGGGCCATAGCCATCTTTTGTCGGTGAATGGTATTCTACATGAATTTCTGAGAACTGACATCAGTCCATTGGTGAAAAAAAAGTTTAGGAATGACTGACCTAGCACCCACTTATGACAACCCCAGTGATCTCTTCTGGTGGGACCAATAGTTCCTGCTCACAGCGCCTATGCCACACGACCACAGATGGCTAAAAACATTAATGTCCACTTCTTGGAGTCTGATCCTGCAAACCCTTACTGATCTGGAAAATCCCATTAATATAATGGGGCTCTTCAGATGAGTAAATTCCGTTCAGGTAAAGAAAATGTGCACGTTTGTGTTCATGGCTCTTAAGGGTCATTTTTGAGCACCACTACTACCACGCATTTCAGTATTTTCCATGGTTGTTTAGAACATGGGTCCCAAGTATGAGAATGGCAAGAGACAAAGGAGCAAAGATGATGATATATTTTATTTGACCAACCTCTCTTGGTGTGTATGTATCTAAAGAAGAGCTCTTGGAAGCTCAAATGCTTGCACGCAATCACCCTCAGGCGTTACAGCAATAAAAGGCATTTTAACTATTTTGCCTCTTGTCTTTCTACAGTGAAATGACACCAACATGAAGAACTCTGGATTGACATTGGTGTGAGAGCTGAATCTCAATCTGTTAAGCTAAATCATCTCATTAACACCAGAGGTAGGAAACCTATGGCCATTGGGCCAAATCCAGCCTGCAAATTTTTTTTTTGTTTGGTTCCTCTTCATTTCCTAGAACTGTCCCATAGAACCGGCACCAGCACTGAAGACCTGAAAGAATGAGGTCAGGGGAAGGGAGTGGAAATGAGACTATGCACTCAAGGACAGGAGTTGAATTCACTGCATAACTCCATCATCTGGAACCTCCCCTTTCTTCCCCCATTCTGATCACACCCTTAAGCACTCTTGGCCCCACTCCTATGTGGTCTGCACAGACAGCATTTACTAACTTCTGCCTGTACTAATGAAAGCCTCATGAAGTTAATGTAGGAGCTTGATGTTTTTGACCAAGTTTAAATATGTCCTAACCCCCATGAATCCTGCAAGCGCGTGCATGCATGTGGTTTCCGCAGGACACAATGTGCCTGTAATCGCAATCCGCATGGCTCCACATGCGATCCATGGGGTTTGGGATCGGGCTCAATGAGAGTTTTGTCATTTACTTCAATGGATTCGGGGATTGCAGCCTTTATGTATTGCAGTATACAGAGTCTGAGGCCACTTTCAGACTTTCCCCTCTCCGCCCCCCCCCCCACGCATATTCTGGCTGCGGGGGGGGGGATGCGTAGCCAGGATATGCGCAGGGATTGGCTGGTCTGAAAGCCCCCCCGTGTGACTTTGCCAACAGACATGCAGGGGGGCTTTCAGACCAGCTGATCCCCATGCATATCCTGGCTGCACATCCCCCACTCCCCCCCCGCCCCGGCAGCCAGAATATGCATGGGTGTGTGTGTCTGAAAGTGGTCTAAGGTTCACAGTACAATGTTAACTAAGTGCATTTTTATAAAAATCCTACCTGCAATGTAGGAATTTTTTTTTACATTGCGTCCCCATCTTCTTGACTGTGACAATTGAGGCCTGTCCTCACACAACACAAACCTACATACACCTCAATCCCTCTCTGCCTTCCTGCCGCTTCCCCTCTCTCCCACCCTTGTCCATTGGCTCTCTCTCCCCCTGGTTACCCCATCATTTTGGAAATTCTCCCCAGTTCAATCAGCTAGGTCTTTGCCAGTTGCGCTCCTTCTCATGCCCTCCCCAAATACTTTCATGCCCCACCATTTGAGAGCCATTGTTTTAGACTATTGTGAAGTCAGTGTTCCTGTAAGTTGCCGCTGTCCTAATTCATGCTTTAGCATGAGAGGACTAAGCAGTCATCACAAAACCATTTTAAAGCTATGAGGGTTTTCTTCTGGGTTGTCACTCCCATTTTTTCCCCCTCAAATTCTTACACTGATGTAATAGAAATTATGTTTGTCACAAAACCACATTGTACAGGATGTGGCATGGGTACACTTCATGATCTAATAAGCTTCAAGTTGGCTCTTTCCACAAAAGCCTTTAGTCGTGTCAGGAGTGACAAACAAGTCTATAAATGTTTGCGACCCTTTCGCTCGGTTTCTATTACTAGCAGAAGCAATTTCATTGTTTGTCATCCTAAAGGAATTCACCATAGATCAGATTAAAATATTTAGCATATTACAAGACAGATATCAGGCAGCAACAGCATGTCATAATGGATTCAACATCATTACTTAATGTTCGCATAGTCGCTGAGCAAATATCATTTTGTTAAAGGAACAACAGCCTGGGGGAGGATAAGAACAATCACTGAAATCTTTCAGGCCTATCTGATCAGATGCCTCGTTGCAAATCAAACCATGCTAACCAAAATGTTCCAGTAAAGCTGTACACAGTCTCCTCACACTGTTTCGATGGACATGCTGGGATACAACGCTATGGACATGAGGACCCACAATGTCACGCAGTGGGAGGTGAGTCACAGGACGGTGTCATGTGTGCAAGTTGTTTGGGTTTCTGTGTCATTGATTAGACTAGTCGACATCAGCAAAAGTACTCGTTTGGTTGCCCTTCTATCTTTGGTATTGCTTCCGAGTCCACGCTGGATCGTGCAGACAGCAGCCGATTAGACTCATCTGGGGTGTGTCTAGTCAAGTATTCTCCTTCTGCTCCTTTTGTTTTGGCCCCTGGAGACAAGCTTTCAAATGTGACATAGGATTCTTGAATTTCCTTAGGTTTGCGCACAAAGCATTTTTTGCAGCGCCTTTTTAGTGCCCCACAGCAGACCACTAGTGTCAGAGGGACGGCGATAACACAAGCCACACTAATCACCACCACATTAATGAGCTTTTGTGTCCCACCAGCACTTGCGACTTCGTCAGTAGAAAATATGATGCACTGCTCTTTTCTGGGGATCAGCCCTTTCACACAGACACACACTATGTACTTGGTCTGTGGCATCAGCCCATTTATGGTGATCTTGGTCTTTCCTGGCTCAACACTGATTCTACGCATGTCCCTCTCTCCAAAAATGGCATAAAGGACACTGAATACTGTTGTATTCTTTGCCTGAGGAGCTTTCCATGCAAGCGAGACACTTTGATCTGTGTCCCCTATCACTCTGACAGATCTCACTAAACGTTCTGGCTCCTGTTGACCAGTGGGAGGACTTGCTAATAGGTTTCTTGGATTTTTCTGTCCATTATCCATATCCTGGGCCTCATTTTGAATCAGTAGGTTGTCTTCTTTGTTGGAACGCGCAGGTCTGGCACCAAATGTGGGTGAAGTTGAGGTGGTGATAACGTATCTAGCCACCAGCTTATCGTTGTAAGCAGCTGCTTCCATCCCGCTCACCTTTCCATTCCATGTTCCTTTAGAGCTAGCACTGGGGTCATCTGTGCTTTCAGATTCAGTAATGATAAGAGAAATAAAGGCCTCTGTTGCCCCTAGGAAGTTTTTTGCTTTGCATATATACTCTCCGGAATCAAGATAGGAGACCACAGGCAGGCCTAGAATAGACCAGCTCATCCCATCATTAGAAATTTCTTGGTGCACTGGAAGAAGAAATAAGCAAAGATGGTTATAATAAAAAATGTTGGGAGTGTGATTCAGAAACATTTCTATTTATAGATGTTTTTTCACTAAAGTTCAAGGACTACAAAATCAGAACAGATCTAATGAAAGGATGATTATAATAAATGTCAAAACAAAGTGAGTGTGACAGCAACCAACACAGCTCATCTATGAATCCTCTTCCCAAAACAATGAAAGAATGGTTATTTTTACCATTAGTGTCAGAATAAAGTAAACAAATATGGAATGAGCAAGTGTAGCCTAGTTTCTAAAGTGTCAGACTTGGACCTGGGAGGCTGTTTTTTGAACCCCTTTTTAGCCAGGAAGTCATTGGGCAAGCCTCAGGTCCCTATCTGTAAAATGGCAATAAGAATGACCTAGCTCACATGGCTGTTGTGAGGATCAATTAGATAAGGATTTTAATAATAATAATAATTAATAAATAAAATGCTGAAATCTTTCATATTAATACATCCAATCCCGTTAAAGACAAAGATACAAATCCAAAAAGAAAAACACAAGAGGTTTGTTATCCTTGTAAAAATACATGTTTATAAGCATGTGCAGGGGAAGGAATGAAGAAAGCCGTGTCTGGATCACTGCTGTCTCAAGGTCACGTATGGCTGGCTTATACAAGTGTCTACAAAGACAAGGTTGGGAAATAGCATGCTGCCTGCTGCAAATTTAAAGTAGGGCTACTTAGCTAGTCTGCCTATCTAGGGCATTCAGACAAGTCAATGTTGTTGAACTGAAACATCTTACAAAAATTAGACAAAGTCAGCAAATATGGGTGAAAACAGACATGACGCTAACCACCCTTGGTGGTTATTTATGCATGTTGCAAGGCTGTATTGGTGCCCTATGCAGCCCTGCAACATGCATAAATNTGTATTGGTGCCCTATGCAGCCCTGCAACATGCATAAATGACCACCAAGGGTGGTTAAAGGGTGGTTAGCGTCATGTCTGTTTTCACCCAAAGATACATGCTGCCAAATCATGTATGTTTTATCCTGTCCAAAACTGCAGCTTCTGAATCAGAGCCTTCTCTTTACTAACCCAGGCTGCTTTTAGATGAGCGGGTCGCAGTCGCGTGACCAAAATCCCATGAGGTGGAATTAGACGTGACGAGGGATGCGATCACGCACATTCAAGGCAGTCACGCATTGTTTACCAACCGTGAACGAAATACCTCAATGTGTGAAGTATTTAGTTTGCAGTCGGTAAACAATGCACGACCACCTTGAATGTGCATGATCGCGTCCCTTGTCACAGCTAATCCCACCTCGCAGGATTTTGAAAAATCGCATGAGCGGGTCATGCAACTGTGACCGGGCAACCCGCTCATCTAAAAGCAGCCACAGAGACAGATTTAGAGAAAGTCTAAATGTCTCCAAAGTCCAACAAAGCTTAGATCCTGACTTTTGCATTAAAAAAATGCAATATAAACAACAATTAACAACAATAACAATGATTTTCCTCTGTAAGGGTTAAGTTCAGTCATTCTGTGGCCGTTATAGATAACTATAGCACCTCCTGGAGCAAGAGCCTTTTCCTCTTTCTGTACAGAATACTGTTAAACTAAACAGTCTTAGTATGGTGTTGGGGCAGAAGAAACTATCTCGGAGATTGATTGTACGTTTAGAAGATTCTTCACTGTGAGGTGGTTAAGCCATGTTTAATCGGGCACAAAAATATCCGTCTCGACAGTAGCTGAAGTAGACTAATCATATAACTTCTGGAATGCATTCTCTATCATGTTTCACATAGAAGTGTATTTTCAGCATGCGGTGTGGGCATTCCCATTAATAGGAATCACACCACTTTGTCCTGAACATCATGCATAACCGAGCAATGGCTTGTGAAGATCATAAGCGAGAGTCCTGTTACAAATGGCTCTAAGGCTGTGAAAGAGGGCATCTGTCCCCTCTTTCTGTTGTGTTACAGAATCTGGTAACATTTTTCAGGGTCCTAAACACACGGATGTGTTAATTTAGTTTAGATCAGATAAGGAAATGGTTACAGGCATAGGACTACTCAGGGGATCAATGTTTACACCCCAAATCTGAACCTATAGCATAATCCTGGCTCCCCTGAAGTCATTGGGGATTTTGCCACTGAGTTCAATGGAGTCAGGATTTTACCTTTAGCCTACGGCTCACAAACAAGAGGAAAGAACACCTCCAGTTGGAGACAAATCTAGTTTTCTTGTCTCCAGGAAACGTCAGCATGATCTAGGGAGCAGTATGACTTTTGAAAGTTCCAGTCTTCTAGTAAAGAGTCACTCAGGCCACTTTTAGACGTTTGCGGTGAACACACTGCATAAAATCACACTGTGTGTATATATACCGCATGTGGGATTTAGACGTGACATTTCATGCATTAAAGGCAGCTGCACATTCTTTTAAAGCTGACATCGAGGTATTTAATTTGCGTAAAATAATGCTTTAACGCACTAAATGTCATGTCTAAATCCCACACACGGCATATTTACACGCAGCGTGATTTTAAGCAGCGTGTTTGCCATGCACATCTAAAAGCAGCTTTAGACTGATCTAAATTAGTACCAAATAATGAGGAAGTTAAGTCCAGAAACCACTTATTCCAGAATAGTCCCACTGAAGCCCGGGGGTGGTTTGTGAACTGTGGCCTAAGAGTCTGCATACTTAAACTGGTAAACTTCCAAGCAGCAGTGAATTCAAACTTGGGTGTTTTTTTCTGAAAACAAATACCTAAATTTGGTTCTCAACTATAATGTGTCAAATTTGTTTCAGATGCTCTCTTGTTTTGATTGTGCATGCTTCCCTTTCTGATGGGAACAGGTATGCAGACCATCTGAAACAGGTTTGAAAAACTAACTCTGAACAGCTACTTCAGAGCAACTGTTATAGAACAAGAGAAAGGGACCATTTTTCAGTAAATACACAGTCTATTAACATTGTTATATGTTCACACTGTTTGGGTGTCAAATGCGGACACCAAAGACTATTGCAATGCTAATATACTGCTCTTGATTTTCTTCATCATGGCTGGATCCAGGGTAGATTTACTTTTCATGGTCTTTAGTTGCATTGTGTGAAATAAACGATACTCAAAGCTCACCTGTCCCATTGAGTTGATTCCCATCTGCCCTTCTCCAGCTGAGTTCAGGAATAGGCACCCCAGTAGTACCACATCGTAGTAACACAGTGCTTCCCAGGATGGTCTTTACTTTGGCTACAGATGTGTGTACAACAGGGCTCTGGCATTTCCTTAGTTCAACTTGGCTGAAGAAGACTCCAGCCAGACTCCGTGGGGTGAAGCATCTTAGTCTTGGTTCTATAAATGCTACGTTGGGAGACTGGAAATTTAGGAAATGAACCATTTCATACAGACTGCAGTCGCACACCCAAGGATTGTCTTGCAGACCTGTTGAGAGAAACCATTGCCAGATATTGGTCAATAGGCCACCAATATTCCCATCACCATTTATTAACTGGAATGTGAAATTAATTTGAACACATCTTTCCCCTTAAGTATGTTCTAAAATTTAAAAAAACAGGATTATAGTTTGCTTCTTACAAGTGGCAGTCATAGTCTCGTCCATCAAGTGTGTCTCGTCCTAGCCCCAGATCTCCCTTCTTTCCAAAGACAATGTAAGACCTGGCTGTTCCACCAGGCCTACGGGGAGGGAGACGGGGAGGGTGGGTTAGGGTTGGAGTGGAAGACTTTATAAGTTAAATAAGTTTTATGAGTTTATAATTGTTTTAAGCGTTATGTTTTAAATGGTTGGAATATGTTTTAAATATATTGTGAGCCGCCATGAGCAGCTATTGTGAGCAGGACGGAGCCAGATTTAAATGTAGTGAAAATAAATAAATATAAATAAATATAAATAAAATAAATAATAATAATAATAATAATAATAATAATAATAGCAGCCAGTGTGGTTTAATGGCTAAGTGTGCAGTACTTAGACAAGGAGGTTGGGGGGAACCCCAGTTCTAGTCTCATCTTAGCCAGAAACTCACTGGGTGACCTTGGGCCAGTCACATTATTCTCTCAGCCTAACCTACCTCACAGGGATGTTGTGAGGATTAAAAAAAGTTGTGTTAGTTATATGTACAGCGCTCCAAGTGCCATGGCAGGGGGGTGCTATATAAAGATTATAATAATAATAATAATAATAATAATTTTAAAAAACCCAATGATTTGCAAATAGGTTAGAGAATTATGGTTGGAATATGCTACAGAAGTGCACAGCATTTATTCCATATATTTGTTATGAGGCAACAATTGCAGCAAAATGATTGTTATGAGACAACAATTACTTCTCCATAGCGAGGTTTGCACTCACCATTCATTACAATCCAACCCTTGGCTTTCAAAAAGGGAACTAGCTTTTAAATTGCCAGGTTCATTCTGAAGGCGAAAAAGAATCTTTCTAGAAAGCTTAGCAAAAATTAGATGATTCAGAGAACTACAGGACCAGAAGGAACCTCAAAGAATATCAAGTCCAAACCCCTGCATCAAGACAGGTTTCGCTATTACCTAAACAGTTAATAAAACAGAAAATTCAACCTCTGATCAAATCTGCTGCAAACATATAGCAGGGTGCACTAATGTCTGAAATGACCAGGAGCAAATTAGGAGGACATTCAGAGGACTCAAAAAAGTGAATTGCATCTCACACTGCAGGAGAAGATGAAAAAGACCCATACTCACTAATGTAACTTGAAAGGGGAAGGGTTCCTTCCAGACTCTAAATAGGACAATCAGTTAGGTCCTGAGCAAGTGAACAAGACCAACTTGTCAAACATAATCAAACTGTTACTGTTTTTTTAATTTAAAGTCATTATGCTGATTTGAAACTTAGAAGGAGACAGTGCAACATTGGGGAGTGGGGAGTGTACAGGTATTTTCAGTCGAGACGCTACCACAGGTGGCCGGCATGGTCACCCATGGTGGTGTCATGTGTGATTCCACCCGTCAGATGGTACCGTGGGTGGGATCAGAGGTTTCCCAGGGCCATGGTTTGTGCACTAGGCTCCCTGCCAATGCACAGCGTGGAGTAAGACCTGCCACAGTCCAGGGAAGCCATCCCCAGACCAGGGGTAGAGTGGACCATTACATACGATGGCGCGCTCTACCTAACTCCAGCCGGTGGCTGGAGCTTTTCTGGGCGGGCGCAGCAGTCTCATAAGCGGCCACACCCACTGCCAGAGAGGAGGCAGAGCTGTGCTCAGCAGCACTAAGGGTGGGGCTGTGTGGACCACGTCCACACATCACCCCCACCCCCTCCCCAGCCCTGGCCACTGGCATGTGTCTTCGGCAGCTGGGCCAGATCCTGCCCTGGGCAGGATCAAAGCGTGGCAGCGACTAGCACTATCACATTTGAAAATAACGTTAGTCAAAAACAGTTTCCTGTTTACAGCACCTTCAGGTTTTCTTCATGGTCAAAAACCCTTGAATACTGGCTCCAAAATGTAGAACATTGTTATCAAGCCTGTTCTCCACTCTTACTCTTCTTTTCTCCAAGGTAAACCTTGGCAATGTTCCTTCTACATCTCCTTGTACATTTTCCATTCCATCCCTTTTTTCATTTGTGTTGCTCTCTTCTGAACTCTGTTTACCTGTGCCCTTCCTAAAGTGAAGATCTAAAGTGGACATAGCGCTCAAGATGAGGTTTAACTTGTTAAAAGTGCCATGGAAGTGACCCATCACTTGGATATGATGCTTCTGTTAATGCAAACTAGAACAGCATTTGCCATTTTTGACTATCAAATCACTTAATCAAATTAAGTTTGTCATCTACTATGTCCTGCCCCTCCCCACACACACACCTTTCAAAATTTCAAAAATGTTTGATCAGAAAATGTATACTCTATTGAAGCAAAATTTTAATTTTTCGTTTTGTATTGACATTTTGAAAGGGTAGGGAGGAGTTTCAGATTAAATTGTTGGTTTCCCCATTGTGCTTTGTGACCGTAGGGTTATTCTCCTTTACTACTACATCTTTTTCCAGTTGGGAAATTTAAAAAATATGAAAAGTGGATATTTTGCCCACTCTCTCACACTCTGCCAGCCCCCTCTTCCCCTTTTAGTAGTAGGAACAAGGGGTGATTTCAGACGTGACGAGATCACGCTGAACCACAGTGAACCACGCTCAACCCCCACGCGGGGCCAAAGGCCCCTGAACGTCTGCACGGCGTGCGCCAGATGTTGGCCACGCTCAATTGCCACATGGGGTCAATTTGAACCACGCTTCCCGGGCTAGCCGGGGGAAGGTCCCGGGAAGCGTGGTCAAATGGACCGCGGGCCGTGGCCAACAAAAAGTAACGTCTGGCCGCGTGCCACGGCCCGGGATCCCCGGCGGGATCCCGGGCCGTGGCACGATCGGCCAGACGCGGCGGCCGCATTGGCCCCGCCGCCCGCCCGTCTCCTCGGAGGGCGGGCGGCGGGGTGCGTGGAGGGGGCGGGGCCGTGCGGCCGCACGTTGCGCCGCGCGGCCCCGGCCCCTCCCACTTTCCCCGCCGGGATCCCCCCGGCACGTCTGTTGGGCGTTGCTTTCGGTACGGGGCCAAAGGGCCCCGTAACGTCTGAAAATACCCAAGGATAAATGGAATATACTAGAGAAAAATTACAGCAACTCAAAATTCCAAAAAAGGAAATGAGAAAGTTATTCCTTCTCCTACTTTAATTTTCTAGTATTATAAAACTGCATTTAAAGTCAACATGAGAAAAGAACCCACTCCTTTTGTATCTCTGAGTGTTGATCCATCCACACCCCAACCTCTGTGCTGCCAGTGTAGAGTATGGCTGGAGGATAAAAGACACAGCTGGAGCTTCTTACGGCCTGCCAATCCCTCGTTGCCCTATTGTCCTATTTGGTCATCTGGTTAGCTTAGAAAAACCTGCAGACTGCTCTGAATGACATGAAGAGGCCAGACTCATACGCAGCCAGCTGAGGATCAGAAGAGCTCAAAGGTCACCTTCACCGTCCCCAGTCCATACTCCTGATATCTGAGCCAAAACACTTAAGCATTTGAAATACTGGACATGATGGGACATTCTTCAAAACAGAAATTAGGCATAAGAATACTATTGGGGGGGATGGCAATAGCCTAACAATGATTGAGGAATAGTTACCAAAAAGTAAAGGACAATGGGCTTAATCTGCAGAAAAGATAAACATAAGGTAAATATTAAATATTTAAAATAATTAGGCAACTCAACAGTCATCCAAAGGAGTACAAATAGGAGGTCCCTTTCCAGGAATGCGCCAAAACATATCAAATCTCAGTAAATATTAAGCATTTTAACAGAGAGTGAATTTCAGATTCATAATGAAGATGATTCTACCCAAATCCTCATTTCAGAAGTTATACTCAGGGACCCATATTCACTGCATTTTTCCCATTGCTGCAAACCAAAACTTGGAGAAAATTGGGAGTATTGAACATTGAATACTCACAATTAATTTCTCACTAACAGGCCATTAAATATTGGTTGGAATTATTTGGTGAAAAATTTCACCTAATAAATCAAGTAAGATAACCATAATATATAAAAGGCTGAATTCAATGTGTCTGGTATGAATTGCTGATAGTTTTCCAGGCATCACTCAAAAGAGAAATAGGCCTTTTTTACATGGATGGGGGTGGGGTGTTTTGGCATGGCAGGTGTAGGTGGGTGGGTGTCCGTTTACACGGACACCCACCCGCCTCCACCTACCCACGCCCACCGAGCAACCTCTGTTCTGTCGGAGGGCTCCGTGGGTGGAGGTGGGTGTGCGCAGCGGGTGTTGGTGGGTGTGCAGCGAGAGCACACATGCACAAACACCTGCCGTCCATAGTGTTTACACAGGTATACATCTGACACACACCAATCCCCCACCCCCCGGTGGCCGTATACATGGACTTCCCCCTCCCCCGCCGCACACCCACCTGAACACCAAGCGGCCGGGGGGGGGGCGTCCATGTAAAAACGGCCATAGTCAGCTCGCACACAGTCACCAAATGAAGCTAATGTCACAAGGCATACAGTAAAAGACTATAGCAAGGATTCATAGAATCACAGAGTTGGAAGCGACCTCAAGGGTCACTTAGTCGAACCCTCTGTTCCAAGGCAAGATAAATTCATTCATCGCTTTACTGGTATTTACTGAGATTTGATATGCTTAAGGGCAGTGGTACTCAATCTGCAGTTTTACAAGCTGCAAGGGATTCTTCTTCGGTTTATGACCTGTAGCTCTTCAAAGCCATACATGTGATGCCTGCTTCCCTCCAGTAGCTCCAGTCCCAATTGGGGACACCCTGAAGTTCCAAATGCCGATCAGCTGTTAACTTGATTACTAAGGACTAAACAGGGCTGGGAGCTGTCCCCAGGAAAAGCGGGCCATCACAGCACTCTCTGTAACTTGCTGGCTTATATTGACTAGGTCTCTGTGTCACTGGTTATCTGTTGCATGCTATCTTCGGTGGGTATCTATCTTACATTTCACTGCTGGTTTCATACACTTGGCAATGCAGATAAATTATTCTGGCTACTTTGTTGAAATAATTAGCTTTACTTCCATTGCTGGTATCACAGATATTATTGCTAACGTGCTGAAATCATTATGAATTAAATTACTGTAGAGCTCTGTGATGTTTGTACTTTTATATTAGCAATTCTGGAACCAGCCTTTGTCCTACCTTGGTCAATTTTGATATGTCCACAATGCACCTTTTCTGAACGTCACGAGCAATGTGATTCTCTGGTTATTAGTCCTGGTACTAGCTCCTAGCACCAGTGCAAGTCCCATTCATTTCAAAAGGACTTGTACTGGAGTTAAGTACTAGTATTGAATGCTAAACATAAGCCAGAGGATAAACCTCTTGGTGTATGAAACTTACCTTTTCTTTTCCTTTATGGGACATGGTACATATTTATTTGCAAGCAATATGGGTGTCCTATTTATATTATACCAAAACCAGTTCTGTTGTTCCTCTGAGCACTAGGGCCAGAGATTGATTTATTTATTTCATAGAACCTTGAACTAGCAGCCCCAGGATTTGGGGGCAGCAGCCAGCTCTATAGAGACACAGGTGCACCTGCACATAAAGACTGGCTCCTAGTTGAGGTACCTGTTTTCCTCACACACCACTTACATTCCCCCTATCATTTGGCTCCAGAAGAGGTGTATAGATCCACCCAGTGGAAAGAGGAAGTAGAATGAAACAATACTTCATATTGCTGTCTCTAACCTGACCCAGTTCTGACCCTGACCCAGGCCTGCTCTGATCAAGTCTGCCTGAGCCTGTTACAGTCTCTGCTTCTGCATGGACCCAATCCTGTCTTGCCATTCTTGGCTGGACCAAATCCTGTCTCTGCTCGAACCCAGACCATGATCCCAGAGCTGATTCTGCAGTCCACCCACATCCAAGAAACCCAGCCCTTCCAGGTAGTTTGAGATACAAGGAGGCTTTATCCTCCTAGGCGTGTGAAATTCATTTTTGTTATTATGATAATGAAATTGTAATAATGAAAATAAAAAATAATAATAACAAAAACAATATTGGGTAAACACTGAAAAACATATTTCTGTTTCTTAGTCAATTCTGATTAAACTTGGGGAGGTTGTACCTCAAATGGAGGGCAGGGCACTATGTGTACCACATGTCGGAAAGACTGGACAAAGGGAACAGATTTTAGGTTTTAAGAAAATCTGCATATTGGCTACAATGGGCATTTTTATGCACACATTAAAGTTCCAGATTTTTCAATCTTCTGGGTTTACAAGTCCACAAGTAAGTTCCAGATTCATTTTTCATACACACACTGCCCTGAGGCAGTTCCTGGATGCATTCTTTACACAAACACTGCCCTGAGACAGCCTAAAGTATCCACAGCTGTAGATGTGACAGGCTGCCATGGAAACTAAGGGACCACAGCTGCCTGGAGCAAAGCAGTTTACCAGGAGAACCTTTTACACACAAACGTTCTGGGAGAAGTTTCACGCAGAAGTTCAAAGATCCAGATGTTTAAGATCTGGGTGAGTGATTTAGACCCACAGAAAGTTCAGGATGTAACAGCAAACATCCAGGAGAAATGTGTGTGTAAAAATACCCAGTGTCTTTGTCTTCCATCCAATTTTCATGAAACCTGGGAAGATTACTAATATGACCCTCCCCAAGATTACCAGTCCTTTCAAATTTTAGAAAGATTGGATAAAGGATCCTGATGTTATAAGCCATTAACTTGAAAATGCATTTCCGGCTGTAACATTTTTATATTCCATCCTGTTTACAAGATATTTGGTAGAAATGAATTCCACACCTTCCCCATCATCTCTGCTAAACTACAGGACAATTTGATAAAGGGACCCAATTTTATAAGCAATTGAAGTTATCCCCCTGAAGACCATTACTCAGATAAATAGCAGCACATGCAGTGCCAGCCAGAGGCAGGCACCTGGCATGGCAGCGGGATGGGGCTGGGGGAGGGGAGCAACCCAACAAACTGGCAGATACATTCACTGGCCAATTACTGCATGCTTCCAGGTTTACAGGACCAATCGGTGGTGTCTTCGAGGCGGGCATTGGGGCTGGCCCTGAGGCAGGCATAGAAGGGACAGAACTGGGACTTTGAGGATAGCATCCCAGCAATCAGAATACATAGTTCACACATCCAGGCTGACCAATTATCATCACAATCACATCCTGCAGCACTGTGACAGAGGACATAAGATAATCTATTGGCTCTTTCCTAAACAGATGCTTCCAACTTCTCAGTAACAAGTGGGGGAGAGAAACTGGGGTGGTCACAGTACAAAATGAGGATATTTGGTTGACATTTCTGCTGGATAATTTGCATCACAGACCGATCTTATACCACAGTGACACGTAAGAGAATCCCTGGCATAGGCTCCTTCTCTGCATATGCTTTGCAGGCATATAAAATTGGGACCCTTTATCACATCTTTCTGATATTTTGCAGAGATGATCATGAAAGTGTGACATACAGCCCTGCCACATTTCATGCACACTGGTTGGACTACAAAGATGTTACAGTCAGACATACATTTATAAGTTAATTGCTTATACCACCAGAATCCGTTATCCAATCCTTCTGAAAGTTGTCATAGATAGTAAACGTAGGGAGGAATATAATCTTGCCAAGTTTTATCCATCTTTGGTGGGATACAAAGAAGTCACAACCATAAATGAATATGCAGATTCTTGCAAAATAATATAATTCAACTGCTTATAAAACCAAATTCCTTTATCCAATATTTCTGAAATTTCAATATTCTGGGGGGGAAGTTAGGATGAAGAAGGCATGTGGTGTGTAGTTTACACACTGGATGTCACTATAATGTCAGTGTGTAAACTACAGCCCTCAACTGGAAAATTCTCTAAAGACATGCAACAAAAATGTAGAACTAGAGTCTGATATGAACAACAAAAATGGACAACACATTTTTAGGGACCTGAGGAAAAAAACATCCATAGTAAGTGAGACTATTAAGAGTTTGGGACCATTTCATTTCAAAAATGGGAACTTGGGCTGCAGACAGGCTGCTTTTTGGCCATTTTGAAAGTGTGGAGATGGGAGTCTGCACGGAAGAAGGGAAAGTTGTGGCCAGGTGAGGGTTGCTGCTGCTGGAGGAGGAAGATGGGATAGGAGGCCTCGTCCCACTTCATTGAGTAAAAATAGACATATAGCCTACACAGCGGTGACCAGACCGGGAAGCTGCAGTGGACACAAACCAGACCATGTAGGGGCACCAAACACACATGCCTACAGCTGGGGCACCAAGGAGGGTGGGGAACACATCGAACATGTGACAGGCTGGCCCTGCCCC
Source organism: Sphenodon punctatus (assembly GCA_003113815.1). Classification (NCBI taxonomy): domain Eukaryota; kingdom Metazoa; phylum Chordata; class Lepidosauria; order Sphenodontia; family Sphenodontidae; genus Sphenodon; species Sphenodon punctatus. Next base: position 747,196 of record QEPC01006793.1, on the reverse strand, counting down.
CCTGTTGCACCCAACCCCCTGCCCCTGCTATGACAAGCATCCAGGACAGCCAATGAGGTGAGCCATGGTGGACCCGACTTAGGCCATGTCTACTGACCCAGGAATAGTTATGATAGCCCACTGAAGCCCACTTTGGTCCAGTTGTACAGGCCTTAGTCCGGACTGTGACTTGGGAGGTTTTCTGAGGTCAGAGCCCAGGCTAGCTGCCAACACAGCTTGGGGCAATCCCTGGCCAACACCTGGCAGCACCTAGTCCGTGCCAAAGCATGACAAAGTGGACCACAGCGATGCACTGTCACATCTGTTTTTACTGATGGAGCATTATTCATACTATTAGTCGATACTGCTGGGCTTTTCCCTCTCCTCTCCATTCCCCATTTGCATGGTGTTCCTCTATGAAGACTGTAAAATGTAGCTCATGGAGCTATAAAGCCAGTTGGATTAGCACTAGAAGCAATATTTCTCCTGCCACATATTCAAGCCTCTTCAGGCTAGTGGGGGGAAGGACTGGGGAAACTGCTCAGGAGACTGGGCCTTTCCATGAAATAATTGGGAGTAACAATCACAGGATTTTTTCCTATGGTTCTGGAATTTATATTGAAATGTATCATAATAAATGCCTAGATAATTTTTTTTTTTATAAACCTCCCCCAAATACTTAGCTTTTCCTTCTCAAATATCATAGTAGGAACAATATTTTGGTCTCTGGCAATAATTTGTGGCACTATTCATTTCTCTTCAGACTTTTCTCTCTCTAACCCCTTCTCAGTCAGCAGTCTGCCGATTACTTGTAAGTCTCTCCTATGTCTTTTCCTCTGAGACAACAGCTACCACACCCTCTGAACTAACAGATGAATGCCAGCCCTCAAAATTTCACATAGAACAGCACACACTCACCAGAGATGGCTGAAGCATGGTGCATGCTCATGTAACACAACTACAAAAAATGGGTGGCTTTGGTCCTTATCTGGGACAGAAACAGAGCCATCATGCATGTTATGGTCACCTCATCCTACCTTCTTCCGAACCCCTGGAAATGGCACCAGGTCTGAATTCCACTTTACAGTAGCCATGATTAGTTCTGCAGACCATCTGTGAACCACTTACCATGGTCTTGCAGATCATTGGTAGTTGGTGGACCAGAGCTTGGGAGCCACTGCTCTAAAGCTCCCAGCATCATCATTGATGGTGTCTGTGTGACAGTCCTGAGCAAATGCAGATCCTGACAATTCACCTCACCTCAATCAGCTATACCTGCAGCTTCCAACAAAACAGCATCGAAAAATTGAGAGCGAAAGACAGGAAATCTAAGAAGTACCAAGCAAGCTGCCATTTAAAAAAAATAAAATTAAATAGCCAGATGCTTTGTTGTGAACAGAGGCCGCTTTTAAACATGATCATATTTCGTTCGCGATTTTAAAAGACCGCAAGACCAGCTTTAACGCACAAAACCGGCTTTAGCTGTCTCGAGCCAACTTCGGCAGGAGAGCACGGGATATAAATTAAAAATGAAATGAAATGAAAGAAAAAATGTCGCGTCTAAACTCCACCCACAGGATTTTTACATGCAGCGTGATTTTATGCGGTGTGTGCACTGTGTACATCTAAAAGCAGCCTAAGAGTGACTGAATTCTCGCTGTGCATTAGCCACATACTTCACGTTTTTATGTGAAATAGGAAATCCTTTGTAAAAAACAATAAATTCATATGGTTATTTTTTTTTAAAAAAAAACACTTAATAGGTAGTAAAATGTGTATTAATCTCTCTGTTAAAGGAATAGCCCTCTTACACAAACCTGCTGTTCTAGGATCACGTTTTGGCTTTTGCTTCAGTGAGGAAGAGTTATCAATGGAACCTAGAAATACTAATGATGTGCCCTAAATCTCAGCTCTTCTAAAATCCATGACATTGGGCATTTTCACACAAGACACTCTCCACCTACTCCCCACCCACCCACTATACATGTTGCAGGCAGGGACAGACCTAGGAATTTTGTGCCCCTAGACCCTTCTCAAGCTGCTGCCCCCAAGCCAAGCCCTGCTGCCAAGCCCCACCCCCACGCTGCATGTTCATGGATGGGGGAGCCCCATGTGAACGACACGGCACGTGCACCCATGGTAAGTGGGGGTTGCATGCGCGTGCCTAATGCACATCCCCACTCACCCTCCACTCATCCCCATGCACGGAGCAACCAGGGAAAATTTCATTTCACCTTCATTTCACCTTTTATTTTTACCCAGCACTCTCTCGCCTACAGCGACTCGAGGCGGCTGACAAAAAAAGAGAGAAATATACAAAGCACACAATTATAAATTCTATACCAGGCACATTGCCCAAAAATATCAATTACAAATATTTCAATAATACAATATTTCTTAACACAATACCTAACATATATCAAAACATATAACATAGTCTCCCCCTTTACCCCAAACCTCCCCCTCCCCCACACAGCCCAATACAGCAATAGCCAAGTCTACCCGTATCCACATCCACAGTATCCCATCCATATGCTCCCTCCCTGCTGCCACCAGGTAAGGAACCCATCAATTCCACCACCACCACACACCCCAATCTTCCTGCTCTCACCAGGACGGGAGGAGCCATCATCCACAAACCAAACAATAACACAATACAGAATATCAAAATAATAACAGTTACAATGGAGCCATATCAAAAATATTAAACAATATCACAACCCCAACTCTCCCAGCACCCTCCCCTGCTGCCACCAGGGGCTGGTGCCATCCCCCCTCAGCCCCCCCAACACTGCCCCAACACAAAACAGCTCACAATTCCAACAACCCCTACATCTCCTACGGTCCCTGAAGGGCCCCAAAGGGCTGCACCCTTTGGCCACAGCCCTTTGGCTCGTGGCCGCAGGCGTCTCCCATTTATGCCCCCCGGGCTACTTCCAGATGCGGGCAGGGGGAAGGGGGACAGAGGAAACCAGTTCCAGTTCAATAGGTCCCCCAGCCCCTGCACTCACTGTTCTTCCTTTTTTTCTTTCCCCGCAGATGGTCAGCGGTTGCTTCGTGGGTGTGATGAGTGGGGGTTGAGTGGGGATGCGTGTGAGGTAGTGTGAACACCACACCCATGCACCGGTGCGCCCACAGACCCCACCCACCCAGTGGAGCCATGTTAAAAGGGTCTGTGAGGAGCCACACAAAGAACAGAAAGTTGCTGCCTTGTAAGCAAGGTTCTTCGAGATGGCTGCAAACATTCTCACAACACCCACCCTTCCAGCTCTGCAAGGAATTTTTGTCTTATATTCCTAGAAAGGGTTGGAAGGAACTGTAATTCTGAGGGGGAGAATGTTTTTTATACTAGAGAAGCTCGAGACCATCACGTGATCTATTATTTGAATATGGTGAGCATACCACGCACAATCCAGTTGTGAGAATGTTAGGAGCCATCTCGAAGAACCTTCTTTACAAGACAACAACCTTCTGATCATGCACATGGGGATGCCTCTGGCCATGCAGGGAGAAAAGAGGGAGAGGAAAAAATGAGCGGTGGCCAGCACCAGGATTGCCACCCCCCAGAAAATGCTGCCCAAGACCTGGGCCTAGGGGGCCTGCCCCTAAGTCCAGACCTGGTTGCCGAGCTGCAGTATTGCCCTATGGGTGCCCTGTAACATGTATAGTGGGTGGGTGGGTACTGAGTGGAGAGTGTCTTGTGTGAAAAGGCCCATTCACACACTGCAGTCCCTGTAGAGGACCAGTCCACTCATGCACATGGAGTAAAGGAGCTTAGGCCTATGTCCATATCCTTCATTTATGTAAGTTTTCCAGCTTAGATTGCTTATGATCCTGATACAAATAATCTGTGCAAATAATCGTATGCTTTTAAATTGTTTTAAAACAATTTTTACTGAGTGTTGTTCGCTGCTCCAGAGGGGGCAGGATATAAATTTTAAATTAATTAATTAATTAATTAATTAAAATCAAAATTAATTCAGTCATCCTTAGCTAGGATTATAACTGCAATGTGGAGCTTTCCAGATGGATAGATTTCCAAGCTGAAGATCATAAACTGATTCTTCCAACAGAAGGTTGCCGGTTGCTTGCCCTACAGGGGGAGTACAGGGATTGCCACTGAATTCCCATTAAAAATACACTTTCTTACTGCAAGGATGAGATATTTTAAACATATTGCCCCTGCAAGCTGCATGTTTGATAAGAATATCAATGGAGTTTCAATTTTCCCACAGTTACATTTCATTCTCTTACCTAAGATGATCTTGGAATTGTCATTGGGGAAGTAAGGAACTGCCTGGAGGTTGGCCCAAGTTGAAACGAGTTCTTGAGGAAGCGTCATCAGTTTATTGCTAGATAGATCCAGGTAGGTAATGTTCTTGATGTATCGAGCGGTTTCTGCTGGTACTGAGGTGAGTTCGTTGTTATGTAAATCCAGCAATCTTAGCTGAGGCATGTCTGCAAGAGCTTCCCATGGGAATGAGGTTAAATCATTCCCATCCAGTCTCAGCTCCTGTAGCCGTCGCAGGCCCCTAAAAGTGATCACACTGAGGCTGGCCAAAGAGTTATAGGGCATCCAGAGGAACTCCAGGTTGTGGAGAGAATGGAAGGCCTCCCCTGGCACTCTACGAATGGCTGTCTTTTCTATCCGGAGTTTGGCTGTATCTCCTGGGATGTTCACAGGTGTTAGTGTCATCTCTGGGTCATTACACAACACTGTTCTGTTGGGGGAAACATGGGGGGAAATGTATTATTCTGTCTATCTATATAGCTTACCCAATCAATAAAATCAAAACAATTTTGGTATATGGACTCAAATTTGGAGTGGGGGCAAACAATTTCAGTGAAGTTGCCTGTATTTATGTCAGACATGAATTTGGCCAGAGTCTGCCTTCTTCTTCCTTTTTCAGGCCATTGTTAATACCACCATCTAAACATTGTTTGCCAAGTTACAGAGGTGGCAGTAGCATTCTTTTACAAGAGATTAAGCTGGGCATGTTTCAACATAGCCAGAGTTCTAGATGAGCCATTAGAACAAGAAGTCACAGTTTTAAATATTATTTCACAAACTTCATTAAGTAGGGTGTGAAGGACATACATGTTAAGTGCAGCATGGAACCTCCTATTAGTGAAATAAGGACAACTGAATCAACAAAAGTCCAACTTTGGAGTCAAGAGACCAAGGTAGCTCCAGCATCACTTGCTGTTCCATCCGCAAAGCCTTCCACCAGCACAATCCCCATTGAAATGAAGGAGGGTTGCATTGGTGGGGGTGGCGGGATTGAGTTTGAGAGGTTTAGTGTGCTTCCAGTCTTCCTTTGTAAAATGGGGATAACAATACTACCTTACCTCAAAGAGAGGTTGTGAGGCACTCTCATACTATAATAATGGGGGCCAGGTAAGTATCTAAGAGGGATATGCTGGTCTACAAAATGATCTGGAAGTAAAAGAATAGTGGTGAAAGCAACATCACTTCTGGTCATTTATAAGTAGAGGAAACAAAGCAGTGGAGAATAGATAGCAGGGGAAATGCTGGCAGAGCAAAGGACAAAATGCTCTTGTTGGCCTTTTCTAAACCTAATTCCTATAGGCCAAATCTTTTAGATCTCATCCAGTTCTTATTTGAGCAAATGTTACCTTTGACCTCATAAAGAATAAGCTTGTGGTTACTAGTGAAAATGGGAAAGAGACTGATCTCAGAAGCTACAATACACAATGCAAATTCATTTGCCTATCAACAGTAAGAGGTAGGGGGGAGACATATTAAATTTTAACATGAAAACAAAGGGTGAAAACAGACATGATGCTAACCACCCTTTAACCACTCTTGGTGGTCATTTATGCATGTTTCAGGACTGCATAGGGCACCAATACAGCCCTGCAACATGCATAAATAACCACCAAGGGTGGTTAAAGGGTGATTAGCATCATGTCTGTTTTCACCCAAAGACACCAATATACAAAAATGGCAGGGTGAAATCAGCATATTCCATTCAATGTGTTAGCGAAGATAATGGGTGATTTCAGATGTGACGGGCTGGCGGTTCACCACAGTGGACCCCGAGGGGGGGTGAAGACATCAACCACCCCCCGGGGCCAAAAAAAGCCCCGAACAGACGTGACGGGGCCTGGACCACGGAGGGGAATGAAGCTGGCAGATCACAGACCGGGGCGGCACAACAGACGTGACGCCGACCCCCTGCTGTGGCACGCACACCCAGAATCCCCCGGACAGGGGCGGGACACAGACATGGCCGCCCGAGGGCAGACGAAGCCAAAAGGCACCGAAAGGGAACACCCACACCAGGGAAATGGGAAGGGAGGGGGGAGAGGGAGACGGAGAACAGGCGCACAGGTCCCACACACAGCAAGCGTGCGCACACACACACACACACATGCAGGCATGGAGGATAGCAATGACAGGGAAGGGGGGGGACAAGGGGGGCCGGACACCAGGGAAGCCAGGCCGGGCTCCGCGGGAGGGGGGTGCGATGCGGGATTGGGAAGAGGGGAGGAAGGGGCACAGGGGGAGGGCAGGACACCGGCACCAGGTACAGCACCCCCCCAGCAGAACGGTCCCCACGGGCACCCCCCACAGCAAACACACAGTCCCAGAAAGGGGGGGCCCTGCAGCTCAGGTGAATGCCACAGCGGGCGGCCAGATGTCACCGGGACCCGGCCGGGAAGGATCCAGGAGACACATGCAGTCCAGGCATCTCAACGAGGGGCAAAGGAACAGCAGTCAGGAGAGGCAGTCCAGCACAGCAGGTCCAAGGATGGGTGGCCCCATCAGGGCAGGAGTTCAGGAGGGGCAGTTCGCGGGCCCCGGATCTCCGGGGCACACAAGCAACCCAGGCAGGAGAAGAGCGGCCCAGAGGGGGCCCGGTGACACAGCCAGAGCAGCAGCACACAGGGAAGGTGGCCTCGCGGCAGCGAGGCAGGGACAGCAGGGTGGTGGAAGGCACCGGGGTCCGACGCATGGGCAGGTGCCGAAGCCCACATGGCCCAGGACACGGGGGTCCAGGGAGGAACCCAGCGACTCACAGGCAGCCGTTGGGGGAAGTGTGGGCCCCGGGCCCCAGGTGCCTGGCCCAATGAACCAGGTGGGGCCAATGGATCATGCCCCGGCAGTATCCCAGCTCGGACATGTGGTGGGCAATCAGGTAGTAAGCCTCAAAGGGGTCATGCATGGACAGCCCCAACTGGACATCCGGACGGGACCAGACCCGCCCCAGCGCCGACAGCTCCACCGCGGAAGGCTCCGTTACACAGCAGGCTGCAGCAGGGGGCCAATGAAGATGCCCCAGACCCAGAAGTCGGTGATACACAGCCACACGGGTGTGCTGGTACCCACGCGCCCCGTGCACGCTCCCAAAGTAGGACACGGCCAAGGCAGGGCCCCCCTCCACAAGGCACTGTGAGAAGGCTGCCAGGCTGCACACCCACAGCGCGCTCACGGTCTCTGCCCCAGACCAGGGCACATGCGAACACCTATTCATGGGCACGTGCCTTTCAGGGAACCGGACCAGCCCCAGGGTCTTGGCATGGAGCCAGCAGTCCTGGGCGCTCGCATCCCGGCCCAGGTAGCGGAGTCCAGAGCTCAGGCTCGCGAAGGTGGAGGAGAGGCTGTCCGGGTGGCCCAGGAGCAGCTGCACGGCTGGGCTACGCCACAGGTCACACAGGGACATGGTCTCGGTGTAGCTCCAGATATGGGGGCCCCATGGGGCACGTGAAGCGGGATCCCCGTGGATGGACATGCAGCCATGGTCCAGGCACCCGTGGACAGTTGCAAGGAGCTGCTGGGGCCTCGCACACCTTATGGGGCCGAGGGGCCTCCCGGGGCTCCCAAGGACAGGGAAGGCGGACAGGGACTGCAACATTGTAGCACAACAGAGTGAGGCGTGGGGTGCAGACCCAGCACAGCTGCACAACACAGGAGCTCTCACATACCAACTAATCAGCACTCCAAGGCCAAGGTGCCGACAACAGCAAGGGGGGGGTTGTTTTCGGGAGATCGCTACCAGGCACCCGAGGACCGGGCGGTGGAGAGCACCCAGGAAGGGGGGGGTTCCTACCACCCCGCCTCACCCCCAGGGGAACCTCTGCACAGTCCCTGCACGCCCGTGTGTGCCCCAACCCCCTGTATCCCACATACACGGACCGGAGCCACTGTACCTTACACACCTTTAATAATAACCATGTGCACAGTGTCACCCACTCCCTCATACCAGTTAGTGCCCATCCACCGCCACCCCCACCCCCTATGCTGCCCTACCCCTCCTACCCCTACCCCCCATCCCCGCCGGCCCCTGGGATGGCCCCGAGTGCACCCAGTCTGGGCCATTGAGCTCATAGA
>QEPC01006793.1:704187-729926 GCA_003113815.1 Sphenodon punctatus | reverse complement strand
GTCCCTTGTTACCAGCGGGGGCGCAGGCGTACTGACCGGCGGGACCCGGAGGCGCCGGCGGGGGTGAGCGCCCCGCAGGTACCAGCGCCGCTGCATCCCTCTCTGTCCCCAGCCCCTATCCCTGACAGTTTGCTTGTCTTCTCCCCTGTCTTTCCCACTGTCCCCTCTCCCTGTCTCCCCCTCCTTGTCTTTTAGATTGTAAGCCACAGGCAGGGACCATGTCTATTTCTATGTTCTGTACAGTGCCAGGTACATGACCGGCGCTATATAAATGTTTATAATAATAATAATAATAATAATAATAATTAATAAGGAGATTGTGCAAGAAATAGAGGTGGCAGGGCATCACAGGACAGTGGCCCAGTGCCGGTTGAAGGCCAAGGAGCTCAAGAGGGGGTATAAGGCCATTAAGGGCAACAACCAGCAGTCCGTCCACGGAGCCCCCTACTATGAAGCCCTGGACTGCATCCTACACATGAAGGGCTCAATACTCACCCCATGCCTCATGGGGAGCGCAGTGGTCCAAGGCAGGCAATGGGCCAAGGTACCCCCTCCCCTCACCACCCCCATTGAAGGCACCGGCTCCAGGAGCCCCACCCCCCAGGAGGAATGCCCCAGGACCTCGGGGATCAGCAGGCCCCCCTCGCGCCCCAACCCTGAGAGCCCCCAGCCGATGTCCGAAGCTGGAGGATCCAAGGCCGGCACCCTGGTCACTATCAGCCAGTGGACACAGGGGGACCTCAGCCACACCAAGGGGCCGCCCTTGGAGGGCTCAGAGACTGACATAGAGGGTAAGCAGGCAGGTGGGACAGGACACGGACTGGGGGAAAAGACCCAGGGGGGAAGGGGGCCCATGGGCCCGCCCTCAGCAACCCCCCTATGCCCTGAACCCCGAGGGAGGGGTCCAGGGGCCACCGGGGGACATGGACCATCGACCCCCACCCAACCCTCCCCATTCTCGCACAGGTCGCAACATGCCCTGGCACCTGGCGAGGGGGATGGAGGCGAGCAGCCCCAGGAGCAACCAGAGGCCCCAGGTGAGTCAAAATGACAGGGGGAGAGCCCTGGCAAGCCTGGGTGGGGGAACTGGACCCTAGTCAGGGTCGACTGCAGGGGGCATCCGGGGGAGGGTACCAGCCATCAACCCAATGGGTGGGGGCCCAGGACCCCCCATCTGTGGCATGGGATGGGGAGCAGGGGCCTGGGGTGGCTAACCATCCCCTACCATGCACCCCAACAAGGCGACCCACCGGGGACCAGCAAGGCGGACCCGTGCCCCCAGCACAATGGATGAGGGACCACCGGGCACAGGTACGGCACCACAGGGAGGAGCAGGCAGAGGACATTGCCTGCTCCACCACAGAGCAGGGCGAGCAGATGATTGCGGCCATCGACTGCATGGAGGCGGCCACCGAAAGGGTCGTGCAGCAGACAAAGGCCAGGGACTGAAGGCTCCAGGCAGAGGTGCACCTCGGACGGAGGCAGGAGCGCTGGGAGAACAGCAGGCAGGTGGAAGCATTTGGGCGGTTGGAGCAGGCCATAGACCAGATGGTCAAGGAGCATTCCACAAAGATGGACCGGTCCAATGACATAGGCACCTCGCTGCTCCTACATGCAGGTACTATGAGTGCCTATGTCATGGCAGCCACCCCTCCGGGCAACCTGCCTGCCCCAGCCCCAATTCTGGGTCCCTCGGCACCCCCACCTCCACCACCACCACCCCAGCCACCGGCGCACTTGCTGGGGCCACGCTTCTGCCTACTGGTCCCTGTAGGCCTCCAGAGGGAACTGCCAGCTATGGGGACCCCTCCAGCCCCCTGCCCACCCACCTTCCCACCACAGCCCAACCCTCAGGCCCCCGAGGCCTCCCAGGACACAGTTGGGGACACAGACAGTGGGGAGGAAGGGAACTCCTAGAGCACCACAGTGCCCATCGGGCGGTCGCAAGGGTGGCCCCAGAGATGGGATGGAAGAGGGGGATTGGGAGAGAGGGCGAGTTGGCGGTCACACGTGTAGAGGGCTGAAACAATAAATGCATGGGAACCACAGTCGTCTCCGTGTGTCTGTTAGTGGGCGTGGGTGCAGGGGTGAGTAGGGGCTCAGCCAGGGTGCTTCTGGGGGCCCCAGAGTGGTGGGGGGTGCACAGTCTCAGCCCTCACCCTCCTGGCTGATCCGCCTTGCCAGGGCAGCATGGATGCGCTTTGCGTATCGGTACTCCTGCGGGTTCTTAGCATTCACATAGAGAGGCATGGGGCCAGGAGGGCGCCGGGGCATGGGGTAGTCAAGAGCAGCCCCCTTGGTCTCTCACACATTGTGCAGCACACAGCAGGCTCCAATCATCAGGGAGGAGGTCTCCACCGTGTAGTCCAGGCGGCCCACGAGGCCCCTCCTGTGCTGCTTGAGGGCCCCGAAGGCCCTCTCGACCACAGTTCTGCTTGCACACAGGCGAGTATTGAAATGCGCCTCCACAGGGTTCCTGGCAAATGGGTACGCCTTCATCAGCCAGAGGGTGAGTGGGTAGGCTGGGTCTCCCAGGATGCAGGGGGGCATCATCACCCCCTCGATCTGGGTCCTCCCCATGTCTGTGAAGTCTCCGTGGTACATCTGGGCATAAAAAGTCATCATCCAGGCATTGTGGCTGCGACCAGAGTGGCCTGTGTAAATGTCTATGAACCCACCCTGGTGGTCCATGACCGCCTGTAGCTGCAGGGAGTGGTACCCGTGTCGGTTGACATATTCCAAGGCCTTCCCAGCTGATGAGCACAGGATCTCTATGTGGGTGCCAACCACAGCGCTCATGCAGTTGGGGAATCCCCCAGCTGCGAAGGTGGCCATCAAGACCTCTGGGTCCACCAGCTGGATCACTCGGTCCAGGATCACGCCCTCCACGGCCTCCCAGATGTCCTGAAGGATCCCGGTGACAGTGCTCACCCCAACGCCGAAGTGCTGTGAGACGGAGTGGCAGGAGTCAGGTGTTGCAAGGGCCCATACCCCGATGGCCACCCGCTGGACCATGGGAATGGGGGCCCACATGGGGGTGGCCTGCCGCTCCAGCCAGAGCATTAACAGCACCATGAGCCTCAGGAGGACACACCTGTCCATCCAAAAGTGCGCTCTCCAGGTGGCCTCATTTCATTGGACTAATATCCTGTCCCACCACCCCTGTGCCTGCTCCATGACCCATACCCACCGTTCAATGGTCATTGAGAGCAGGGCAGCATCCCCCATGGTCTTCCTTCACCACTGGAGGTGGCAGGCTGCCTTGCAGAGCGCTGCAGCCCGGCTCCAGGCACAGAGGAGGGCCTGTCGGGCCGCCCCTGACACCTGCTGGGCCCTGAGGTGGGCCAGGGAGTGCCGCAGCCCATGGTGGGCTCTCTGGGCTCTGGCAGCACTCCTGGCCATGCACACGTGAAGCCAGGCAGCCAGGTGCACCTCAGCAGTCTGGATGCTCAGGAGGTATGTGTGCGAGCAGTGCCACTCCGTGCACAGGGCTAGGTGCATCCCGCAGGCACCCAACCGGCCCAGCTCCATGGTGACCGGTGCCCTGGGTGTGTTGGGGCTGCACCTGTTGTAGGTTGGGACCGGTGTTGCCCCACCCCCTGGTCGTGCCCTGCCAACTGGGCCCGGGGCCCCAGGTCACCCTAGCCAGCCGCCTGACCAGCAGGCCCAACTCCTGCAGGGTGCGCGGGCCGGGGAGGCTGCAGGTGGCCCCATGCACACACATGCCTTCCCGGCAGGAGCATGGCACTTGGTTATGCCCTCGGTCGGGCATGTGCGGGCAGCAGCTGCATTCCTGCTGTCATCACCTCCCACCTCTCTGTGTCGACTGCCTGCTGTCCTGAGCACCCTGATTAGTGTGTAGGCTGCCCTGTCTGTGTGCTCTGTTCCAGTAGCTGGGCTGGGTCCACAGCCCATGCCTCATTCTGTATCAGTACAATGTTGCGGTCTGTGGCCTTATCGCTTGGCCTTGGAGCTCCCCTGCTTCCTCTCCCATCCCTCCAGGGATTGTGGGTCCTCCCTTTCATTGTGTGTAGTATCAGGTGCTTGCTGCACCATGGCTGGCCATGCTTCCCCCAGGCTCGCAGGCCCCAGCACCCCAGGCGCCCCTCGTAGCTAGACCTTCCACAAGACCATGGCCCTGTGTGACCTGTGGCATTCTCTGGCTGTGCAATTGCTCCAGAGCTGCCCAGACAGCCTCATCAGTGCCTACGAGATTTTGAGCTCTGGGCTGCGGTACTATGGCCAGGTGGCGAGCGCCCGCAATTGCCGGCTGCATGCGGAGGCTCTGGACCTGTGTCCCTTTCCCGATGGGCGCATCCTGGAGATGAGGTGCTCGCATGTGGGGTGGTCGGTGGTGGAGACTGTGTCTGCCCTCTCTGTGTGCAGCCTTTCTGGATACACAGCCTGTCTGTCAGAGGGGGGCCCTGCCCTGGCTGTGTCCTTCTTTGGCTGTGTTCACGGGGCCAAGGTTACCAGTGGTCCTGCAGGGTGATCTATCACTGCCTGTTGGAGCTGGGTCACCTTCTGTGGCCCCCACCTGCGGACTATGCCTTGTCGGAGCCCTCTGAAGCAGAGGTGGCGGAGCTGGCCGGTGTGTAGTCCTGATCCGATGTGCAGATGGGGCTCTCCACCCAGGATCCCTTTGAGGCTTACTACCTGGTTGCCCACCACATGTCTGAGCTGGACTTCCATCAGGACATGCTTCAGTGGCTGCACTTTGTGCACCTGGTGGGCCACCCAGCCCCGGGCTCCTTCGTGGCCCCCTGAAGCTGGCTGTAAGCCCCCCCCGCCTTCTGGGTCATGGATACTGGCCCTGGTGTGCGCTCCCGCCTCTGCCCTGGTGCCATGGGTCGCTGCCCCTTCCCTCCCTGATGTTCCTGGCTCACTGCTGTGCTGGCTGTTTCTTGGGATTCTGCTGCCCCTGCCTGTGGCTCTGGACCCCGTCTGTGCCCCACCCCCCTGTCTGCCTCTGCAACAGGTGTTCCCCTCTGTGCCTGCCTTCTCCTGCGGCTGTATCCTGAACTGTGTGCCGGCCCCTGGCGGCCCGGGTGCCACTGTCCTTCTGCTCCGGGCTCGCTCCCTCCTGTGCCCAGCCCCCCACCCCGGGTGCCTGTGTGACCATGGGGTTCTGAGGCCCCCCCTGTCCGTCTCTGCAACAGGCATTCCCCTCCAGGCCTGCCTTCTCCTGTGGCTGTATCCTGAACTGTGTGCCGGCCCCCGGCAGCCCAGGTGCCACTGTCCATCTGCTCCGGGCTCGCTCCCTTCTGTGCCCAGCCCCCCCCGGGTGCCTGTGTGACTGTGGGGTTCTGAGGCCCCCAGACTGGGGCTCCGAGCACCCTCCCAGGGGAAGGGGTGTTGCTAGCCCGGCTGCCCTGCTCCTTGTCTCCATCTTGCCTCCTTGCCATCCATCACACCCTAGCCATCACGTGGGATCCCTGTCTGCCTCCTGGACCATCCCTGGGCTGCTCCCCAGTCCGTGTGGCCTCCCCCTGTGACTGTGCTGTGTCCCTGGGGTTCCCCCCATTCTGGGACTGCCTATGTTGCTATGGGGTGCCTGTGCGGGCAGTGCTGTTGTGGGGGTTCTGTTTGCCATTCCCCTTGTCCGGCCCTGCCCCTGGGCCGGTTCCCGGCCCCTGGGCAGCCCCCCCTGCTCTCTCCCCCCTGTGCCCGTTGTGCCATGTGTGTTGTCTGTCATGCTGTGTGCCCCCTTCCCTTCCTTTCCCGTGTGGGTGTGCGTGCACCCGGGCATGTGTTTGTGCTGTGTGATCCACTGTGACCTTGTTTTCCCTGTGCCTGTTGTGTGCGCTGCCTCGGCGGCTCTTCTCCCTCTTCCCCCTCCCTTCCCGTTTCCCTTGTATGGGCATTCCCTGTGGGCGCTTTTGGCTTCGTTTGTCCTCTTTTGGCCATGTCTGTGTCCCACCCCTCCCCGGTGCCTTCTGGGTGTTTTGACCACGCCCGGGGATCGGTGTTACATCTGTTGCGCTGCCCCGGCCCGTAATCTGCTATCCCGATTCCCTGCCATGGTCCCGGTCCCGTCACATCTGTTCTGGGCCTTCGTTGACCATGGGGGGTGGTTGGGTGGCTCGCCACCGCTGGGAATCCACTGTGGTGACTCGAGACCATGTAACGTCTGAAATCACCCACAGTTGCAGTAACATTTGTATAAACAGCTACATAATCATAGTAACATCCGAAATTCGACATGCAATAGCTGTGTAACATACTGGTCATTACACCTGCTAACACACATTGTTTAAAGATAGCATTCTGTCTTCTGGTTTCTTCTGCTAGTCAAGTCACTTTTCAAAGTAAAATTCCACTTAAGTAAGAAGAAGTGATGACCTTTGCCACACAAGACCACAAGTGATTATTACACTACAGAAAACAAAAATCTTCATATTAGCTTGGAGATCACTAGATCTGGGACCTGTTCTTTTTGAGGTCAATGGCAAAACACCAGACAATGTTTGGTAGGTGGTATCTGACCATTGTCTTGATTTCTAAGAAATAATAATGAGCTGCTCCATTATTTTTCAATTAATAAATGTTAAAATAACCTTGGGGAAATTAATCCATTTTGCCCTCCCCAAACAAATGGATTCTTACACACATGTGGGAAGAAAGGTGAGGACATATCCAGTGTCTGATGCAGCTACCCAGTGTGACAGGAAGTGCCAGGGGGCCTTCCTGGAGCTTTTAAGACAAGGCTTTCCAAAGTAGGGGTCATGACCTTAAGAGGAGTCACCATATTACCAAATGGCATACCTCCCAATAGGCCATACTTAGAAGGGGCAGTCCCTCTCCCACTCTCCCGCTTTCAGGGGTCAAAATCCCTCTTTGGGGAGACATGAAGATGCTTCAGGCTTCTCTTTTCTAGCTGCCTTCCAGGAAAAACAGTCGAGAGGGCAATGGGGAGATGATGGAACAAGAAAATAAATGGAATGATGAGAAGAGCTTCTGTCCTTTATGCACTTGGAGTGTTGGGAGGGGTGAGGGTGAGTGTAAGTGTGTGAAGGGATGGAGCTTATTTTTCCCCAGGGGGGCAGGGCTTGTCCCTCTTTAGCTACTGACATTGTTGGGAGTTATGAAATGGTGTTCTGACACTACTGGAGCATGGACACTATGAAATGGTGTTCTGACTCTACTGGAGCTGCATAATTAAATATGAAAATGTTTATTGTCTGGAGTCACAAGGATTTATTTTGTCACAGCCTGAAAAGCTTTGGGAACCTCTGTTTGAAGGGGTTTTTCAGAGATGCGAGAGTTTTGCAAGGGCCTACAGACAAAAGCAACATGGCACAGCCCACTCCCAGAAGGAAGGGTAAACAGACTGACCCACCACACCTTTCCCCTCCACTGTCAGCATCACCATCGAGGGGGCCTTGTGCTCGTCAGCACAGAGGCTGCTCCTGTATCCCAGCCTTATTCATATTCTGAATAATCATGCCCAGTGCCTTAGGAGATGAGTCTATGCATAAGCATGGAACTGTAAAATGCCCATTTATAATTCTCAAAACCCACATAGAGATCACTGCCTCTGCCTAAGCCCACCACAGCTGAAGCAGACTCAGGTTAGCACCCCTGGGTCCATCTAAAAACACCCACTGATGCTACTCTACAAAGCTCTACCCCTGGTTGGATACAGAAGCCCTAGCCTCAGCCTCAGCCTCTCTCTGTGAACGGGAAAGTAGGGGACTGCTACTATCACCCATCAACTGTTAAGTAGGAAGAGTATTTTGCCACCAAATAGCTAGCTAATAGTGGCAGCCCCCATCTTGGCCTTGGTCCTCCATCAAACTCAATTCAATCCTGGGCGAAGGCTGGCAAAATAATGTGCTGGTGAAATCATGGGGCCCGGCAGAGTGTCTCTACCAGGCCCTCTGAATTCCCTTCCCCCCATGCCAAGGGACAGGACTTCCAGGGCAGGCTTAAGCCTTGGCACCTCTCTTAGAGAAGAAAAAAAAAAAAGCATTGAGAAGTTCTACAGATGAAGGGTAATGAGCCTAAGTGGATACAGAAGCAATGACAGCAGAGATGTGGGCTTTTAAAATGGAGAGTTTCTGATGTCACCATTCCCACTGATTTCTAAAAGCTACCTTTGTTTGTTTCTAAGCAATGTATGAGAACTGTTTGTGGATGAAGGAATTATAAGCAAAATCTGCCCCCAGTCACACTCCACTTCTCCTCCCAATTCAGTGGGGTTGCACAAAGAAAGGTAAGGGATGGCAAAATGTGGGTATCATTTTCTATGCCTCCTAACCCCATTTTCTCATTTTCTCATGCAACGTAGATCTTATCTTGTTGTACATGCACATAGTTGCAGTGCAGGACACTCGCAGCATTATGCAGAGGCGTGTGTATTCTGCATTTAACACAGAATACACACAACCATGCTTACATGCAATCGTAGAACTGTAGGGCTCAGGAGGTCATTCCGGCCCATACCCCCTGCACCGGGACAAAGCTAATTAAAGCTAAACCATCCCGGGCAGATGTTTATCCAGGCTATTTTTAAAAATTCCCAATGATAGGGATTCCACAATCTCCCTCAGTAATTTGTTCCACTGCCCAACCACACTTGCAGATAGAAAGTTTTTCCTAATATTGAGCACATATCTTTACTACAATTTCATTCCATAGTTTCTTACTGGGTATAAACAGAGAGACTGCAGCTCCAGGGGCACCAGCACCAGCACCAGCCTGCTTCACCCCCAGGCTATCCGGTCTGTTTGAAGGCAGCCAGTCAGATGTGGCAGTGGAGAAAGGCTGAGCCTGCTTCGGGGAAGTCCCACTTGAAACATTGCAGAGCACTGCCAGTAGAGTGGGCCAGTCAAACCTGGGGCACCATCCCAGAGTGGAGCTGCTGTCTATTTGCTCGGTGGACCCATGCTGCAGCTCCACTTCTGGCCAGCCGTTGCCTCAACAACATCATAGAGATATGGACACCTGCCTAGAGCATCAAGCAATCCACCTGCAACTCCATGGGGGAGGGGGGTAGGATTCACGGGCAGACCATGACCATGGAAACCCGCTCAGTCTGTCTAAAGTAGACCCAGGTGGTTCTGGGAGTGGGCAGAATTGGGGGCAAGGTGCCACCACATCTGTCTAAAAACACTCACTCTCCCCTAAATGTCCAACGTGAACACAGTAACGTTGTTGTATCCCATCAAACGTTACACACATCAGTTGTCGACGCACCCCCTCCCCCCAAAGAAGACGAGGACACAATATATGGGTTTGAACGGCCGCACTCTTTATTAATTATCCAAAAGGGGGAAGAGGTAACCCTCCCACTTCCCCCTTTGAACTGGGGTCCTATCAATCTCTTATCCCTAACTGTTAACCTTCCCAACAGGAGGTTCCCCTATTGTGCCAGGCGTTGTCCTGTTTGCCTGGTGCCATCCTCTACCGTCTTCGGGTTAAGCCCGAGGGGAATCCTCCTGTGCCCTATCTTAACCAACTTTTCCAACTTACACCCTACCCCTACTACCGGTTTAACCGGGCCAGGGCGGGTTGTTCGCACCTATCCCCTCGCCCACCGAGGCGGGGGGTTTAAACAACAAGGATGAGGACACCGTAACCTCCTGTTTGGTGCATGGTCCGCCCAGCAGGCTCGGCCGCTCGTCTCTCACCCTTGGGCTGGCCATGCAGTGGGCCGCACTGAGCGGCTATGTCTGGCCAATACCCATCTCTTAAGGAGATGTTGCTACCCTATGCTATCCTAACCGTTTCAACTTTTAACCGTTGGCCTGAACTCAGCCTACCGCCACCAGAACCGCCAGCTCTGCTTGGCTGGTTCGCCGCCAAAATTCAACCTTAGAGGATTTTATATAGGCTTCGTTTCAGGACACCTAGATATATACTGCATCCAGCATCCGATAAGTGGACCCCATCGCTCCGATACAACTCGTCCTTATCGTGCCTAATTTCCGTATGAGAAATTGCGAACCCCCCTGTTCGCTGCAGCCAGTTACCAATTTCCGAATTTGCTCTTCTTCTTGCCCGATCCACTCTACCCGGGTGATGGGCGTTAGCCCATACCCTCCTTTGCAACATTTCCGACCAAATAAGGGTGCAACCCTGAAACCGATCCTGCACCTTTTGCAGATCTGCCTTCGCCCTCTTTGTAAGCCAAAGCCCCGTAACCGTGGGCAGGTTATTTTCTCCCAAATGGATTACCATTATTTCCGGTGCGGGGAATTTTTCCGCCGCCGCAGACAGCGCCGGGAGCAATTGCTCCCACCGCATTCCGCGTCGACCCAGCCATATTATATTTGCCCTGTTGCCTAAGCCCAGCTGAGTACCCCATCCACTGCGTGCGGCCATCTTTCCAGCCCAATGGACGATGCTGTGGCCAACAATCCACACCACCTTCCGTCCCCTTGGGGGATCCGCATCTAGAAAAGAAACCATAGTTAACCGGTTGCTGACGGGTGCCCCACTGCCCCAACATTCTTGGCTCTGTGTCCCTTATGTAAACGCGGTAAGCAGCAGACCGCCATCTCCCTATATTTTGTATCCGTTCTGCAGGTAGACCCATTCTCGCGGCCACCGATGCCGCCCCTATGCGAAAGGAATGTGCCGTGTAACAACCTGGGTCTAGGCCTGCTTCTCTCACGCACATGTTAAGGACTGCCCCAAACTGGTATCGCGTCAGCGGAGTCCCGTCCTTGTGAAGAAACAATGGGCCCTCTGCTTTCGGGCGGGATGTCACGTGGTTGCCGGGGGCAACCAGGCCTATTTGGCCCCCCACCCTACCGCGGCCGCTCCTTCCTCGCCTCCCTTGGCCAGAGGGAGAAAAGGGGGCGCCGCCAAACCCCCGCTGCTTGTAATCGCGGAGGGGACTTTGTTTTGCATTAGCTAATGTTAATTAACAAAATCCTTCATTGTTGTGTGCATAGCAAATGTTCTCTTTTGTTACTTAAGCTGGGAGATCCCAATCCCAAATGCTGCGGATCCTGTGTGCACCTGCAATAGGGATCCATGCACACAGCTCCATGCACAATCCACAACATTTGGGATCGTGCTCAATGTCTTATTTATCGATTGCATAGTGTTCTGTTTTCATTGTTCAAAGTGCTTTACAGTCCTTATCAACTTCACTCTTGCAACAACCCTGATATGTAGAAGTGTGTCAGGGCTCATGCCCCTTGACATTCTCATCTTACAGATGGGGAACTGAGGGTGAGAGATATTGCCTGCCCAAGGCCACCCAGTCAGTTCATGGCTAAGACAGGATTTGAACCCTAGTCTCACGGGTCTGAGTCCTTATCCACTAGGCTACACTGGCTCTTCGTTGCTGTTAAAATATGTTTGCTGTATTGATCACAAGAATGAGAGGCATAGGAAACATCATACTTTAGACAGCATTTTTTTATTGAACCAACTTCTATGAGCGAGTGTGTACAAGTCGTTCACAAGGCTCTTCCTTAGGCACATGTGAGAACACTAGTGATGACATTGCCTACGGGAGTTTCTAGCCTGTAACCACCCAAAGTTTAGAGAGGAAGGGAATAATCCAAAACTCACTGGGTTGGATTAAAAGAGTTCAGTGGGTGCAGACCCTTACAAAACCAAAGGTTTGAGAATATGTTTTACATAACCTAGACATAGCAGAATCTCTTGATTAGATTTTCTTTTGTTATTAAGTGTATAAAGGGAAACATTTGTTCTCATTCCAAAAGCATATCCTCAATAAAGTCCAAGGGTTTAGCTGGATGGAGAATTTACTGAAGAATCTCTGTTTCTGGGCTTCAGATGATATTCAGAACGATTTTCCCTCTATTTCATGCTGGCACTAGCTCTTAGTGCTTATGTGAGCCCTTTTGATGTGAATGGAAATCACACTGGAGCTAAGGACTGCTGGCAGCATGAAGCAGGTAGAGGGGTAGCATCAGTACAAAGCTCTAGCACCAGTACAAGGAAAGCGGAGAATCATTCTACTCAAATTATTTGTACTGTTTTTATAATGCCCATTATTTTCCATATGGTTTTTCTGAATCCAGGATCGTCCCAAGTTCAGTAGGATCCACTCCTTCAGAATTAAAGGTAACATTGGGTGTTTTTACACACACATTTCTCCTGCATGTTTGCTGTTACATCTTGAACTTTTTGTGTGTCTAAATCACTCACCCAGATCTTAAACATCCGGATCTTTGAACTTCTACGTAGAACTTCTCCCAGAACTTTTGTGTGTAAAAAGTTCTCCTGGTAAATTGCTTTGCTCCAGGCAGCTGTGGTCACTTGGTTTCCATGGCAGCCTGTCACATCTACAGCTGCGGCTACTTTAGGCTGCTTTAGTGCCTCAGGGAAGTGTTTGTGTTTTAGAATGCATCCAGGAACTGCCTCAGGGCAGTGAGTATGTGAAAAATGAACCTGGAACTTACTTGTGGACTTGTAAACCCAGAAGATTGAAAAATCCGGAACTTTAACATGTGTGTACAAAAGCCCAATGAAGTTTAGCAGCTTAGGTCATGAGTCCAAAACCACAGCTGGTCCTCCTGAGTCAATTTCCTTTCATGGGATCATTTGGACAGAATTATTTGGGGGTCTTTTTTTATTCTTCAGAAAGCAATGCAAATAAAACAGCCTATCTTTAAAAATAAATTAAAGCTGTAAAAATTCTATATTAGCACAATTTTGTCCGAGAGGTTTTAGTAAGAGGCAGACACTCAAGCAGTTTCATTAAGCAAATGTATCTTCAAGAAGCTTCCAGCAGGGCACATCTTGTAAAGTGGAAAATCCTCCCCACTGATGCAAGTTGAAAGCACATGAATGCATTGTGTCATTCTAAATTGGATTTTGCACTTAATGCTGATGAAGAAAGCTCCTCCAGACCTATAGGACTTATGTCATTAAGTAGACCTCTAGGTGTACTGAAAGAAATAAAAGAAACCCTTATGCTTTTTGGCATGGAATATTAAAGCCTATCAGTAGGGGTTCCTTTTAGTTTGCATACTGTGAATGTTACAGACAGTAATGAGTCACGTGAACCATTTACACCACAGGGAGACATACCTAGCTCATTAAGTTGAGAATAAGTTGACCTATATCAGGTGAGGACAACGTTTCCTAATCCTGAGAGCCGCATCCATTTACCAAAGTGGGGTTAAAGAGCCACATGTGGCTCTCGAGCCACAGTTTGCCAACTTCTGACCTATACTCTTAAAAAAACAGTAACCATCTTTGTAGGGCCACATCATGATATCGGGCCAAAGTCCAAGGCAACAGGTTCTGTGTAGAAGAACTTCATGAGATCTAGCTAAAGACTGAATACTCTTAAGCCTCAGTTTACCTTTAGACCTATTCAGAATTCTCAGATTTCAGTCCTTAAAGCAATTAACTGTCTCATGCCCCTGACAGGAGAAGGAGCTCGCTTGACCAGTCATTCTGCATATCTATGCATGTACTGCCCCTTCCTTCATACCCATATCAGGTTATCCATATTTGTTAATGCTAAAGAACTGTACTGAATTGACCAAAATACCCAAAATGAATAATGGAATAACCAAATAAACAGAAATACTGTAAATGAGATACCAAAGTAAATGAAATAGCCAGGATACCCAAACCCAAATATCTAAAATACTGAGTGAAACAGGGAACTTAACATAGCTTTAGGTCCATTTCATAAAACAAATATCCAGAAATTGTCAAATTTAGTATTGGATGTGGATATTCGTTTCAGCTTTAATGTATTATTTATTATTTATTATTATTATTGTTGTTGTTGTTGTTTGTTGTAAGCATTTATATAGTGGCAGCGATGTACCTAGCGCTTTACAAAAAATAAGGAAGACACAGTCCCTGCCTGAGAGCTTACAATCTCCGTTAATCAACTATTTATAAACAGTGATATATATTATACCGTCACATTTCTGTAGAGAAAAAGTGATTGGCCATGGTCCACAAATTACTTACCCAGGATTAAGCAGTTAGTGAATCATGGCCGGTATATCTAAATAATAGGTTGCATTCAATGGCAGTTCTGAACCTTGGGTATAGGTAGACGTGATGATGGTCCAATTTGGCCCAGGACGCACCAGCAGTACATTTGTTTACACACCATGGTGATACACTTATACTTACCAGCAGCCATCAACACTGGGGCCCACGGATTGTTGAAGATACGTCCGTGCATCAGGAATGGGGTGGGGAGTTGGAGTCCTGTACAGTCTCACATCCAAACTCGCTACCACCCCAACAGGTGATGCAGGGGTAGGGGGCATGTGGTATTGTGTGCATGGCAGTGTGAACACCCCATGGAGGATGCATGCAGTAGGCCGGGATATGATTCCTGCGATATTGGATAACCGCAAGAGAATGAATATAACCCATTGAGCCACAGTAAAAATGAAAACACTACCAGGTAGGCTACCATTAGAATGGGGCTATACAGCACATAATGGGGGGGGGGGGAGTACTGGGACCCATGTGGGAGGAACAGGCCACCACTGTATGCTTACCAGCTACTACACAATGCAATTGCATGCAACAGCACAGCAGCAATAGGGTTGCAGCAACAACTCTCTTATGGTGGATGTGCACCATGGTCACAGGGTGCACCACGGCATGCGTGGATCTCCTTTGCCCTTCGAATGCGAACCACTGAAACATCAAACTGCATTCGCCAAGGACATTGCAGCATGGGGGTTGTGCCTGTCCACTTACTGTTGTGGTTCTCCCTGTTAGGCTTGCCATCGGATGACCTGCATTTGGTACAATGCAGTGGGATAGTTGGGATCTGCTCTATGTGGTTAATGCCAACATCCCACTGTGATTTTTAGCTGTGGTTGTGTTCCTGTCTCCGTGTCCCTCTGTCCTTGCCCCTCTTCTACCCCTTGTTTATCTTGCTGGTGTGTCACACCACTGGCTATGTTGATGTGGTCATTACGGCTGTTGCTGCTCCAAGCACCATTTCCTTTATACCTTCCCATTGTTCACCTGCCTCCTGTGGTGCGGCTGCTGGAGACCCGTTGTTTCTTTTTACCTCCATGGGGCACCATAGCCCATCATGGTTGCTTGTGTCTGTTGTTGCTACTGCATTGTTGACCTCATCCATGTGTTTTTGACTTGTTGGCCATTGTTTCTTCCTCTGCTCTGTCTACCTGCCTCTCCTGGTTGCTTTTCTATGCTGCGCATGGTTTCCGCACATGCACTCCATCCCTCGCCCGCACGCTCCCCTGCACTCCCCCACTGCCCGCTTCTCTGTGGCCTTTCCGCTGCGCGTGTCCTTTTGCATAGGTTTCACGGACCATTGAATGGGGCCCAGTGAATGCTACAGTCCTGCTCTCCCAGAGCTCCCGGATGCCTGCCTGCAGCTCTCCAATTACAACACCCCCTCCGCCACACCACAGAGCTGCAGGTTGATCACCCACTGCTCTAGGCTGCCACCCACAGTTCTATGGCACCATATGGGGCAAACCCCAGCCAGAAGCAGAGCTGCAGCAGCCATCCACAACTACATGAAGATAGATAGATAGATAGATAGATAGATATGGATTTTGGCTGCTTTTATAAGATTTGTTCATTAGATCCTTGCTTCTGAGAAAAGAGACCCAGTGGTTTTTTAAACTCAGAACAATGACTTCTTATAGACTGAATGAAAATATAGATTTTGGCTGTTTCTATGAGATTTGTTTAATAGAAAAACTCTGTTTGTTCCTTTCCCCTAAAAATAATAAGAAAGCTTTGACCGTTTGACCAAACAAGGTGGATGGCATTGAGAGTGATAACCAACAGACACAGGAGCCTAAATTATAAGGAATATAATTTGATTGGAGCTGGAGAGATGCATGCGGGTTAATAGAGAGACCTTTTGGAGATTTTTACCAGGGTTCTTCTAAGGACAAGTTATTCAACTTCAGCCACCCATAGATGTGGGAATTTGCTAAATAGTCAGGGAAGAAATCTTTTCATATATGCTAGACCTGATGAAATGAAGGGGATCATAAATAAGAATGAGCAAATACTAAAGCCTGAAATGTGATTGGCTGAGCTTTAGAACACCTGAAGACACTAACACTGCTTTTAAACGAGGGCGCGCTGAAGCGCCTCCCAAATGCCGCATTAAAGCAAAGCCTCCGGAAGTGACGTTCTCCCGTTGCCGCCGGCGGCGGCGGCTGGAGACACGGGGCTTTGCAGTGGCGCGTTCTTAAGAGTTCAATTATCTGGCTTAAGAACGCGCCGCTCCAAAGCCCCATGTCTCCAGCCGCCGCCGCCGGCAACGGGGAGAACGTCACTTCCGGCAGCTTTGCTTTAACGCAGCGTTGAGGCGGCGCTTCAGCGCGCCCTCGTTTAAAAGCAGCTTTAGAGGAGTTAAGGTATGTACTTCCTGAAATGCACAGTTTACCAGGTTTACTAAGACAGTCAGTTGTTTTGACTCTACAATACACAGATGTGCAGGCTTATCAAGCTGTGAGAGAAGCAGCCCACATAGAGTGCACTTCAGAAAGGTATATTGTGTGACTGATTTTTGTTTGTTTGTTTATGTTTCTGGTTAATTTATTTTTTAATAATGGCCTGTAAACTTTCAAATGAGTCTTGGAATAGAAGAGCCCTGGTTACCTATGGGTTTACTGATAATCTTGATTGAACCCTGGCGTGGTCCAGATTGTTGAATGTTTGATTTTACAAGAGGCAGTGTGGGGGTTAGGATAGACATACAAATGGGAATTGCAAAAGAAGATGCAATGGATATTTTTATATATATATATATATATATTTTCCATGAAGTAGTTTGGTAGTGAGCGAGAAAACAATAAATAATCTTTTGGACTATATGCAGTTAGGAATTTAGTCTTTAGAGCTTCTGGGGGGGAGCAAATAGACAAGAGGATTTGGTTAATAATGTATCCCTTCCCTTTAGAAATTCCCAAGACTGTATGTAATTCCTCATTTGTGAATCTTGCAGGTTCTTTTTGAATGAGGCACCATTGTAAGTACCAATCATGTTCAGACGATTGTTGCTGTGTTTATGTATTTATATTTGGTGTTTTTCCTTGGAATAGTTCATCACAAAGTTTTATTTTAATGTAAATCAGTAGATTGAAAGTAACATCTGGAGATATAAACATACATGAATATATAAGGCAGCTTTTGGCTCTTTATATACATAAACAATTTATCATTTATATCAAAAAGCATACTTGTTTAGAATTGACATTCAAGAATAAGAATATAAAAGATTTTGCCATAATCAGTCTCTGCTTATTTAATATACCAAATTACACACAAAAAGGTTTGGTTTTATATATACATAATTAATTTCATGAACTGAATCCATAATTGACATTTAAGAACGATCTCTGTGTCATTATAATGTACATTTCTGACTAATTTGTTTTCTTTCTTGAATTACAGATATATTTACATGATACCCCTGAGGAAGGGTGCATAACCTGAAACACATAGGGTTTGACAATTGTCCTTATATAAAGGAAATTGGTATTAAAGTGTGTACATGAATATGGAGTTTTCATATGTATATATATAAATAATTTTTATTAATGTATGAGTTTACACATTGTTTTTTATATTGTATGGAGATATTACATCATATAGGACAGAGACATACATTTTTGTCATTAATAAATATACATTTTTCATACATTTTCAGTTGTGGATACAGTAGCTTTTTTGTTAGTTATCCACAAGTAGATGGACCGCAGCTCTGTCTCTGGCCGGTGCTCCAACTTTGGGCAGCCTGCTCCGCTGGCAGTGCTCTGGGATGTTCCAGAGCACCATTAGCGGGGCTGGAGCAGAGCAGGTCTTCTCCACCTGCACATCTGCTGGCCCGCCTTTAGATAGATGGGATGCCCGGGTGGGAGGTGGAGTAGAACCATGGGTGCTCTCTGTGTAAGAACACCTATAGACTCCTTGTGTATTGAGTGCCGTTTGGAACAATCCATAGCTAGGTATTAAAAAACCATCTAGCTTGATGTACAGGCTATAACAGTGAAAAGAGATCTTGTAATGACAATAGAGAGCTTTTGTACACTACATAAGCAGTGATCACATAGTATAAAGGACTGCCATACAGGGTCAGACCAATGGTTCATCAAACCAATATACTTTCATATCCCATCTCCATCAATGGTCAGCAACAGATGCTTCAGAGGAAGCAGAGCATGCACAGCAGGCTGTAGAATAGGAGTGGAGAACCTTAGACCCAGAGGCCAGATGCAGCCTGTGGCTAACTTTCATGTGGTCCCTTTCCAGTTCCTGGGTAAGGGAGGAGAAATGAGGCTATGCACACAAAGACAGGGGACAGATCCATGAACTGGACCCTCCTCTTCCTGAGTGCACCCCTTAAGCAGGGCTGCTCCCAACTTCTACGTGGCACTTGGAGCTTGTGCTAGTTTTCAACGTGGCCCTATGCAAGGGGAAAGGTTCCCCACGCCGGTTGTATACAGCGGTCCATTCCCTGTCATTCACTCCCAGCTTCCCTGCAGTCAGAGGTTGCATCTCCTGAGCAATTTAACTCATAGGTATTGATCGCTCTATCCTCCATGAGATGCCCCAACTTTTCTTGCACCCACTTATGCTACTAGCCTTCACAACATGCCAGAGATCTACAGGTTAATTTATTTATTTTATTTATTTTTAACGTTTGTATTCCACCCCCGTCTGCCCAATGGCAACTCAGGGTGGTGAACAATACATAAAAACATAATATAAAAATATAAAATACAATATAATATAAAATATAACTTAACCACAAAATAGAGGCCTGAGAGAATAAATACCCCATTGCCCCTAAAAAGACCCGACCCCCCCCCCCCCCCCCCACACACACACACACACAGACACCCATTACCCGTCCTTGTCACCCAAAGCCTGGCGAAACAGCCAGGGTTTTGCATGGAAAAAATCACTTACTTTGGCTCATTTTAACTCTGCTGTCCAATTTCATTGGGTGTCCAATTAATTCTAATATTATGAAAAAGGGTAAACAACAGCCCCTAGTTACTTGATCTGCATAATTAATGATTTTATAAATATTTATCAGTCATCTCTTTTTCTAAGCTAAGAGCCCTAATCATCTTCTTGGGATACACACTTTGTTCAGACATTGCTGCTTGAAATGTCTGAACAAAGCGTGTATTCCAAGGGTAATTTCAGACGTTACACGCTCCGGGGTGGCCACAGTGGATTCCCAACCATGGCTAGCCACCCAACCCCAACCCGTGGTGCTGACAGGCCCCAAACAGACATGACGGGAGCGAGACCACAGCAAGGAAACAGGCAGCCAGGTCACAATCCGGGATAGCACAACAGGCTTGACACCGATCCCAGACCGTGGCAAGAACCCCCAGAAGCCACCAGGGTGGGGCGGGACACAGACATGGATGACCGAAGGCAAAGGAAGCCAAAAGTGCCACAAGGCACCGCCCATGCGAGGGAAACGGGAAGGGAGGGGGAGGAGGGAGGTGAACAGCAGAGCTGCACACACACAACAGGGAGAAGGAAGCCATGGACAGAGCTGAACACAAACCACACACACGCTGGCTAGCACACGCACAGCCTAATGGGAAAGGGAGCAAGGGGGAGGTACACAGGGGCACACAAGGGGGGATGGGGAACACCACACCGGGCAGCCCAACAGACAGCGGTAAGGACATGTGGTGGGGGGCTGAGGCCAACAACGGGCAACAAAACAGGAGGGGGCCAGGGATGGAACAGAGCAGGAGACGGGAGCAGGCAACCAACACCCCAGGGACAGCACAGGCACCACGAGGCACCCAACAGCAACACAGTCCACTGCACAGAGAGGGGTCCACACAGTGGCAGAGCAGGGTCACAGGGGATGATGCACCAATCTGAAGAAGACAGTGGGGAGGGCAAAGGTAGGTCCCAGCAGCAAGGCAACTGGTCCCGGATGGTAATGCACAGCCAACAAAGAAAGCAAGCCTCATGTCATGGACAGCTGATGGTGCCGCCCCCCACACACAGGGATGCCAGGTGGCATGAGCAAGGGAGCCCCAGTAAAAAACAGTCACAGAGGCATCACGAGGGTGGGGGATGAGCACTGGCACTGGCAGGGAAGCAGCTGAGCAAGGGGTGCAAAGGTCCACAGGGATCACCAGTACAAGTGTCGGACAGCAGCGAACAGCTGACCGGGGGGGTCACGGAAATAAACCCCACGGGTACAGATGGTACAGCGGTGCCACACAGATGGCCCCAGAGTGCAGACAACGAGGGTGCTGAGCAGAACAGGGGGAGCAGATGGAGCCAGGACAACAGCGGTCCACAATGGAAATGATGCAGCCGGTCACAGAATAGAAGGTCCAGGGAGGTGCAGGGAGCACCTGACAGAGGTGATAGTCGGGACACAGATGACCCAGGGGGGACCTACAGCCAGCTGCATGGGATCACGAAGGGTGGTGGGATGGGGTGGCCCAACAGATTAACATACTGAGGTCACTGCAACATGCCCCGGCGATAGTCCATCCATGCCATGTGGTGGGCAACAAGATAGTAGACCTCAAAAGGATCAGGACCGGTGAGCCCAACCTGAACATCGGCATGGGACCACACCTCAGACAGCACTAGCAGCTCGGGTCCGGTGGAATCGGGCAAGGCATAGACAGCAGCAGGGGGGCATGACAGCTCTCCGAACTCCAACAGGTGGTAATACGCCACCCCACGGAAATGCTGGTAGGCTGCCATGGGCCTCTAGGATGCAGCAGAAGTAGGACACAGTCAGGGCAGGGTTGCCCTCCGCCAGACAGGTCTGGAAACCGGACAAGGCACAGACAGAGAGAGCTGACAGTGTCTCAGGAGCTGACCACAACACCAGTGACCCCCTCAGCTCCAGAATGCGCCCAGCAGGAAAGGGACGGAGGCCCAGCTCCACAGCATGGAGTTGGCACTTGCAAGCAGTAGCCACATATCCAAAGTAGCAGAGGTCCAAGCTCAGACACCGATAGGCATCCAGGACAGTAGACGGGGAAGCAAGGAACAGTTGAATGCCAGGGGAATGCCACAGGTCAGTTAGAGCCATAGTCTCCCTGTAGGTCCAGCAACACGGACCGGCTGCGGAACCACTGAGAGGGAGCTCTGATGCAGCAGCATTGGCCATGGTGCAGCTGGCAGAGGGTCTGATAATCAAGGACAGTGTGGCCCCTCAAACCATGGTAGGCAGGGGAGGCAACCAGGGGAGCTTCAAGATCATGCAATCCTACACACAGAGAGCAGAGATGCGCACACAATGTTCATTCACCCTCCAAGGCCCCGTTACGCCACCTACATGCCGGGGGCACAGCCCTCCCCCTCCCATGCACCCAAGCACCCAACACCTCAATAGGTGGTAGCGACTGGCACCAGGGGCCACGGGACCTACAGGTGGAGCCCCCCCCCGGTACGGGTGAGCAGCTCCATGCTACCAGGCGCACCTGGTAATGCATACTCCACAACCAATTGGCGCAGCACCTGAGTACAGGGCCCAATGGACAGCCGGTGGCACGTGGGCGTGTGCTGGCCCCAGGCCCCTTATGGCGAGCCACAACCTGCAGCACAGCAGCACAAGCATGCCTCTGAGCAGTGTGCCTAACACTGCCCAGCACTCCTGGGGCACCTACCAGCTAAGGTTCTCACAGGTACCTGACATGGATGCGAAGCAGCGGGGTGCCTGCTGGCTCCTACTGGAGATCATAGCTGACTGGTACCACCAACACACCGAGCTCCAGCAGGTCACCACAGAGCTGCTCGAGATGTACACTGAGGTGCATGAATGCCTGGTCTGGTTCGCTGCAACCAGCCTGCTCGCCCACCATAGGCGCCGCCACATCGAGGCCATGCGCATGGCGTGCCAACTCTCTGGGATGTACCACAGGGCCCTGCTGATTGCATGCACCCATCCAACTTCCCTCAGGCAAGCAGCTGCACGCCACTACTGGAGGAGAGCGGCCCTCTTCAGTGCTGTCATGCTCGCTATGCCCATCGACGGGCACCTCTGAACCATGCCCAGGGCCCAGCAATGGTGGGAGGGGGCCCTGACACGATGTGACGATGCTGCTTGGAGGGTACACTTCCGGATGGACCGGCATACTCTCCTGCAACTGGCAGAGCTTCTGTGGCCCTGGCTGGAGCAGTTGCACACCCCCATGCACTCCCCTATTCCAGTTGCGCAGCAGGTGGCCATAGCTGTCTGGGCCCTGGCCACCCCAGATTCCTTCTGTTCTGTGGCTCAACACTTCAGAGTGGGCCTCACGACCATCACCGGCATCATCTGTGACTTCTGTGAGGCTGTGGAGGTGGTTCTCCTTGACCGCATGATCCAGCTTGTGGATCAGGGGGCTGTGATGGCTGGCTTCGAGGCTACCAGTTTCCCCAACTGCCTGGGCACAATCAATGGCACCCATGTGGAGATCCTCCGCCCCACCCCCCACCCCACCCCGATGATATGGCCGAGTACATCAGCAGGCATGGTTAGCACTCATTGCAGCTCCAGGCCATTGTCGATCACCGGGGCCGGTTCACTGACATCTTCACCGGCCACTCCGGCTGCAGCCATGGTGCCCAGATCCTCGCCATCTCCCATCTCTTCACATGGATGTACAGGGGGACTTTGCCAACATGCGGATGACCCAGATTGAGGGGGTGTTGATGCCCCCCTGCATCATCGGGGACCCGGCCTATCCACTGCTCTTCTGGATTATGAAGGCACATCCGGTGGCCCGGAACCAGATGGAGGCCCTGTACAACACCAAGCTGTGCACTGCAAGGACCATGGTCAAGAGGGCCTTCGGTGTCCTCAAGCAGAGATGGAGGTGCCTGGCCAGGCACCTAGACTACTCAGTGGAGACCTTCACCCTGGTAATCAGCACCTGCTACGTGTTGCACAATATCTGTGAGACTGACGGAGTGGCCCTTGGGTATTCCAGGCCACAGCGGCCAGCTGGCCCTATTCCGCTATATGTGAACGTAGCGAATCCCAGGGAGTACCGTCATGCTAAGCGGATCCAAGCAGCACTTACGAGGCACATAACACAGTTGCCTCAGGCCTGAGACTCCCGGGATCCACGGGGCAGGACCCCTGCCATGCCCATGCCCAAGAGTGCCGGAGCCTCAACCGCTGGTCTTGGGGTCCACGGCGTGTGTATCAGTGAATGATGGACATGATGGTTACAGTGAATAAAGGTGCCTTTATTGTATTTACAGTGCTCCCTGTGCCCTAATTCCCCCTCCCCTTACCCTTGCCCCTCGGCCTCTCCTGCTTCCTGGGGTGACCTCTCTGTCACCGTGTGGGCTGCTCCATGAGCTGTGAGCTGCCCTCACCCACACTGGTGTCCCCCTCCAGCACTTCCTGTCTCTGAGCGGGCTCCTGGCTCTCCTCTGTGGCTGCTGTTGGGGGCTGGTCCGGGCCCAGGACCGCCTGCTGCTGCTGCACCTGGCGGAGTGGCTGTTGCCATCTCAGCTCTTGTGGGATGAGGAGGTGGATGCATAGACCCTGTGGTTGGGGCTGCTGCTGCTGCTGCTGCTGTGGGGTGGGCACCAGCGGTGGCATGGCTGGTGGGTGTGGGGCTGCAGCCGGGATGGTGCCCTGAGGTGCTGCTGCCATGATGTAGGCACTCAGAGTGCCCACATGTAGCAACAGCAAGGTGCTGATCTTGAGGGACCGATCCAGCTTCCGGGAGTGCTCAGCGTCCCGGCAGTCGATGGTGTCCGTCAACTGCTGTATCACCTCCATCTGACGTGTGTGGTCCCATCTCTGCAGCCTCCTTCCACATCTCAGCTAGGAGCTGCCTGTCCCATCCTTCCACCTGCTCTATGACCCTGTCAGTGGCCGCCTCCATCCTGTCAATGGAGGCAATCATCACCTCCCACTGCTCTGCGCTGGTCCTCATTATCTCCTCTGCCAGGTCCTCCCGCCGGCAGTGCACATGTGCCCTGTGCTCCTGCATCCTCTGGGCCACCAGCACTGGTTCCTCTTGGGGCTGGGCCACCTGCCAGGGCAGCGGATCTGTGGGATATGGGTTTGGTTAGCTCGGTTGGCCAGCCATTAGCTGCACGTATGCCTCCCCGGAACGGTGCTGGGATGGGGCCTGGGATGCCTGCCCATCCCTCCCCCTTGGGTGTTCGGGTTCCCTCCCTCCATGCACCTGTGACCCATTCTCTCATGGCCACCCTCGACGCCCTGTCTGTCAGCTCTGGCCACCGTTCCCCTGGGTCCCCTGGGACCCATGTGTGCAGGTAGATCTGCTCAGTTCCCCCTTGATCCACCACCCTCTGCCAGCCCATTGGTCTGCCCCCCCCGCCTGCTCACCTCGCTCCATCCACTGCTGCTGCTGCTGCTGCTCCCCCTCAGCCTCCCACAGCAGTGGTATTGGTCCTGTGTGGGAACGGCCATGGGGGTGTGGCATTGGGGTTCCCCTCTCCCTACCCCCATGTCCCACCACGCCCCCTGGTCTCCTCCCAACCTCCAGTGGACCTCGTCCCTTCCACTTACCTTCCTCCACGTGTTCCACCACTCCCGGTGCCTGTTCCCCCTCCGTTCTCTCCTCCTCTCCCTTGGTCGCTCCTGCAGTAAGGAAAGGGGGGGTTGGTTGGTATAGTTCCCTGCCTGTTGTACCCCCCCCCTGCTCCCTCGCTGGGTCTGGGCAGGCCCCATGCCTTCCAAGCCCTGTGCCTACCTCCTATGTCAGTCTCCGAACCCTCCATGGCCGACTGCTCAATGGGGCTCTGCTCGGAGTGCTCTCCGCGCATCCACTGGCTCATGGTGACCAGCATGTCATCATCAGAGCCTGACCCTGAGTGCAGTAGTGGCTCCCCGTGCCTGTCCATGATGGGGACCTACTGGTCCCCAAGGTTCCAGGCCATTCCTCTTGGGGTGCAGGTCCGGTGGTGTCACTGGGTGCACCCGGTGCAGCAATGGGGGGGGGGGACATCCTCCTGTGTCCAGCCCTGGGCCATGGTGCTCCATACCAGCCAGGGGGCCACGATGGGTCCCTTCATGTGGAGGACTGGGTCTAGGACATCATAATAGGGCGCAATCCGCATTGCATGACCGGACCTCTAGTTATTGTCCTTCATGTGCCTATAGCCCCTCTTGAACTCCTTGGCTTTGGACCAGCACTGTGCCGCTGACCTCTGGTATCTGGCCTCCCCCATTTCCCTCACTAGCAGGTCAAACATGTGCTCGTTGCACTTATTTACTGCGATCTCCACCTGGTTTTCCAGGAACCCCCAAATTCTGATTAAGTCCTGGGTCTCCTGGACTCCCCACTGTCCCCCTCTCTGGTACCTCTGTCTCTGTGCTGGGCCCTCCAGCTCCTGTGCTGCTGCCTCCTCCTCCGGCTCCTCCCTGCTGGTGTCCTGTGTGGGTTCCGGGTCTCGGGCACATTTCCTGGTCTGTTGGGTGCTGTGGTGATTATTAATGTATTATTATTTTTATTATTATAAGCATGTATATAGCGCTAGTGACATACCTAGTGCTTTACAGAGAATTAGACACAGTCCCTGTCTGAGGGCTTACAATCTAAAGACAGGGGAGGGAGAACAGAGTGAGAGACAAGGGATGCAACATTCATGAGGGTGCAAGAGCTCAGGTACATGTTCTTGGCTTGGTTACAGTAAATTGGGAGTTTCCAGTTAACAGGTGGGGGATAATCCTGGGTGGGGATGATTAGTAGGATTTAGGAAAGGCAGAGCGGAAGAGGTGGGTTTTGAGGAGGGACTTGAAGGTGTGGAGGGTGGGGGCAAGGCGGACAAGGGCAGGGTGGTTATGCCGTTCCTGC
>QEPC01006793.1:647599-689997 GCA_003113815.1 Sphenodon punctatus | reverse complement strand
CTTTGCTCCAGGCAGCTGTGGTCACTTGGTTTCCATGGCAGCCTGTCACGTCTACAGCTGTGGCTACTTTAGGCTGCCTCAGGGCAGTGTTTGTGTGAAGAATGCATCCAGTAACTGCCTCAGGGCAGTGTGTGTGTTAAAAATGCATCTGGAACTTACTTGTGGACTTGTAAACCCAGAAGATTAAAAAATCTGGAACTTTAAAGTGTGCGTAAAAATGCCCAGTATGATAGCATTACCAGATGTAAGATTAAATGCATAGCTTCATAGAATCTATCATGTTAATGGTAACAATGAAATTATTAGTTTTGTCTTTGTTTAGAGAAAACATCATGGACCTAGATCAGCTTAGTAGTTGAACTGAAACCAAGAATATTCCAAATGGCCAGTCTGCGTCTTCAAATAGATAGTGCAAACACTTGTAATTAACACAAGTGTGTTTCAATCACTTCTCCCATTCAGAAGACAGAACCCTAACAAATACCACTCTTGTTTGACACAGGCTTCAAGGCAGAACTGATTCAAAGTCCTTTGGAACTAACAGAAAGACTCTTCCTGAGTTTACTGAGCTTTGGATCAGGCCATGAATGATTTCTAGCCAATGGGAATCCTAATTATGCCAACTAACTTAACAAGTATATATTAAATTCAAATGACTTCATGTAGGGTGTTTTTAAATGACCACTGCTTGAGAAGGAGTCCACAGCCGCTGAGTGGCACAGCTGCAGAGCACCTATACATGTGGAGTGAGTGGGGAGCGATTCTAATGGGCAGCTCCCAGGGTGGCCATTGGCCCAACACTGGTAGCCTCCAAGCACTCCCACCACCACGGACCAGACCTACAAACTCACACAGGCAGCCATTCCCCGCTCCTGCCTGGCAACAGCCCCACCCCAAGCCCCATCCAACTGCTCGCCCTCTGACATGACACACAGCTGCAAGCAGCATGGAAACAGGAAGCCTCAGCAGCCCAGTGACCCCTTCCTACCCAGGAGCCGCTGTAGCCGCTTCATCTGCTGGCAGTTTCAGGCAACAACGTAGACACATATGGGGGGAGGGAGAGGGGAGAGACATGCAGGAAGCTGCCATCCAAGCTGCTGTCCTCCATTGTATTGTCTCTTCTCTCATGCGTCATGGGGGGGGGGGGGGGTGTTGGGCTTGGGGCCACCGGGGAGTTGTATTTCATGCATATGTCCTTTAAGAGCTCCCCAGAGAGCTCCTGGCAGAGCTGTGGGTGGGATCAGGGAGGTGGTCAGTCACAACCTGTCCGCTGGCACGGGTGGGTGCCCCGATTCATATGGACAAGGGATGTGTGGGTGCCTGTCCCCAAGCACTTTTTTTTTTACTTGCCCCATATGGCGCACACTCTAGCTTTTCCGGCAGTGCCCAATGAGTGGCCATGAGTAGGTGCTGCATGGCTCACAGGAGCATGCTTCCCCACACACCACCTTCAAATGAACAGTTGGATGTGTAGTTAATGGGCAACCATACGTGGTAGCATCTTGTTTAAATACACCCACAGTAGTCTGCTTTTCTGGGTGTAAATCAGCTTGTGGGATACAAATCAAATTACCTTGGTTTCTGCCCAGTTCCCGTTTTGCCTTGATCCACATTGCAAAAAGCTCTACAAAACCTATAGGGCTGAAACTCTATCTCAAGTTTCTCAAATCTTGCTGAGAATCACGGTTTTCAATTCATCCTTAGCAAGAATTGATAAATCTAGAAAAATCCCGGTTCTCAACACTTTCTCAGATAAGAATTTCTCAATTTACCATTTACCGTGATTTAGCATGTACCATATGCCGGTTTATCATGTACCACTTACAATGTATTGCATTCGTCCCAGTTGCCCTTTTCCAAAATGGCAGCAGTGCTGCCTGTACCATGTTGGAAGGGGCTCCACATGCGCAAAACAACTGCAGTGGGCATTTTGTGCATACACATTATTAGGACAAACACAGTACACAGTAAGCGGCACATCGCAAATTGGTATACGGTAAATGGTAAACCGAGATAAAATCTCCCCTGAGATCTCAATCCATTACCAAGATTGTCCCGAGATCTTGGTAGCAATTCTAATGCCCATGAAGTTTTCACAAGAAAAATTTTTTATTCTCATTTCAGTCCTAAAAACTTAGCACCACTCTGTCTGCTCAGGAGAGATCAAGGCAGAGAATGGCACGACTGGCTAAACGTGCATGTGAGGAACTGGGGGTGGGGGGAGAGGAAATTATGCCATTTCTGTGCACTCTCGCCCTGACTTGAGCCAGGACAATCTGTCCTCACTTTCCTGAGCATTACAATTCAAGAGCATTTTCACAAAAAGCACTAAAACAACAGAGTCACGAAAAAGATTTACAGAGCATCTCAATCTCAGGCTAATGCTTTGTAAGAGCATGCTACAAATCAGAGTTCAAGACACAGGCTCTCTGATTAGCTTGCTGAAGTGGCAGAAGCCAGGCCTGCAACCCTACTGGAGTGAATGGGTGGACCAGATAAAATCCTTCTCTATAGGATGTCATTTTATGGATAATCCCCGTTACCAAAGAATTAGGGAAGAATTCCTAAGAATAATAATAAAGGCTCAGTGGGGTTACCGTACAAAAGTGTTTTACAGAGTCAGATTTATACGTCTTCTGCAGACACATCGGATGTTTTCACACAGACGCAGGAATACTCAACTCCAGAGCAGGGCTGGGGGTGCACCCCACGTCTGGCCACTTGTAGCCCCACCTAGGTTGGATTTAAATGACCTGGCTGCTGCCGTGGCCCATGTCTGTCTGCATGGCACCCCACCCCTACACCAGAGTCAGATTTGTCCTGTTCAGAAATAGCTGTCATTTCAAGGAAGTATTCAGTAATTGACAATGTTTGCAATTTACATACAACACAACCTTTGCCAGTCTAGAATGTTCATTATGACAGTAGCATCCCTGGAATTGCTTATTTTTGCCCCAGTGCAGAAAGACAAAGTATGAAGAGTGAGTAAGAAAAAAAATCATGGAGAAAAGGAAACAATGACTTATGAGAGATAACAAAAATAGTCATCCATCTACAGACAGCCCAGGTTTTTTCTCAAACTACTCAATAAACCTGACCACTTATCTCCTTGTCTAAAAAAGAAGGGGTAACTACACTATCAAATTCTTTTTTTCACATATGCTAGTAACGCATTTAAAGTGTCCTGAGTTAAATAAAAACAAAAAAGAATTGGCACAACATTGTCAAAAATCTACTCGCTCAACAAAGCTGCTGACCTTTGCTCCAAATATTGCAACCTTCCAAAATGGTGTATTAAGCAGTCAATCATACGAATCAGGAAATGAAGTTGGTGGAGCTGGTGCTACAGCCACAGCCTCTAGACCAGGATAGGACTAAATGTTTGGATTTATTGGGGTAAGTTGGTGGGCTTCAAAAACTACCCAGTGGGTATTCTGTGGGCTCCACATTTAAGAAAAATGTTGATAAACTTGAAAGGATTCAGAGGAAATCAACAAAGATGGTCAAGAGCCTGAAATATAAGTCACATGATAAAAGGCTGACAGCATTGTGCATGTCTAGCCTAGAGAAGAAAAGATTAAGTGAGATGGATTGACCATTTTCAAATATTGAAAAAGATTCACTAAAAAGATGTTCTCCATCTCTTAGGTTAAATATTAGGAAAATCGTCCCAGCTGTTAGAACAGTTCAGCAGTGAAACAAGTTGCCTAGAGAGGTTGTGGAATCTCTTTTCATGGAAGCTTTCAAGAAAAGACTGGACAGGCATGACTCAGCTTTAGGCATAGGGTATCCTGCCACGAGGCAGGGGGTTGGACTCAATTATCCATGAGGTCTCTCCCAAATCTACAGTTGTATGATTCTATCTCGATTTTAAAAAAATGTTAATATGACAATCTTCCTATTAATTAAAAATATCTCCATGAAGTTCATTTTACCTTCCAGGGGCTCCAGTCCTAAAAACACTTACAAATGTGCCAAGCTATCCATCTAAGCCGTCCCTTTGCACCCAGTGGATCAGATCATCCGAGCATGGGTCTTTGGCAACCCTGTGACCTAGTTTACAAAGATTAATTGCCTTTTTAGCATGTACTTATCCTCAATTTCATTGTGCCACAGAGATGCTTTTTTTTTTTTTAACCAGCTCAAATTTTAACTTAGTTTAATCTTGTAGCATTATTACAGAACAAATTACAAAACAGGCCAGGGGGACAGGATCAGATCCAGAACAATTGTTGCCACAAATGCACATTCATCTTTCTTCATAATACTTGATGTGGAAATGTATACACCAGAAACTACCTGCACACCCCCTTTCCTTAATTAGAAATTCAATAACTGTCCCTTTGTTTTTCATTTTACTTCCCAATTATATATTACATGTGTCCCTTTCATTTCTGACCTTTTAATTCTTTTTCTATGTTGCAGAATTAACTGAGCACTATGCTTAGCCTTGTCTCTACAAAGACCTTGTTGTAAATGCAATGAATGCTTTCCTTTTGCAATGGCCTGAAAATACGATTTGGAAAGAGGAGGAGATGGTGATTCTGTTCACATCATTAATGGCATTCTTGTAGGGATTGCTATGTTTGAACTAAACCCCCCAGGCTTTTACATAATAACTTGCATGTGTCTGCACGTGAACTGGCCCTTTAAGTAGAAAGCAACATTGGTCTGCTGAGGAAGAAGGAGAAATCCAGGGAAAAGACTAAAGATAGAAAGTTAGTCTGGTCGGGGGTAGCGCCTCATCTAAGTGGCACTATTACTGCAAGTATGGTTACTTCCTATCCTCTCCCTGAAGGGTTCACTGAATTAGAGGTGTTTGGCATTGGTACTGCTCTGCTGGTGGAAGGTAAGCTGGGATGGGATGGGGGTACAAGATAGATAAGAAATATAGGAAAGATACAATAGGATTATTTCTGCAGTCCCAGGGTGTGATGGAGAAGTGTGGTTTGTGATATAATACAGAATTCAAGCGAAGAGAGATATTGGCAATAGAATAATAGGGTGAGGGGCTAACTCTTGTTACTATGGCTACATCTGGTTAAAATAGGACAAGGGGTGGGGGTGACAGTTGCTTGCAATACAGAATTGTTCTGCTTATGTAAGTCAGTGCTCGCTGCTTCCTTCTTGCAGCAAGGAGTCAAGGATAAGATTGGCAGGTTTGTTGGTCTTGCTCCATTTTTATTAGAGAAAAAGACTGACCTGATTCACGACACTTGATTCATGACACTATTTAGCATTCATGTTGCATTTGACATAATGGAGTTTTGTTGCTGTTGTCAGTTTGTTTTTAATTAGAGACGGCAGATCAAGAAGCAGGTTTCTAGCTGTAGGCCATAATTCACAAACCATTTACTCCTTTGGGCTTCAATGAGGCTACTCTTGAGTAGGTGGTTTGTGGATTGTAGCCATGGGGCTACTAAAACAACTTCAAATGGGTGCATCTAAGCTGCCCTGTCTTGTTGATGATTTTATTTGAAGTGTAGACTGTCTCAGCTTTACAGCATTCATTCTCTTATAGATTTTGGATTCAAGCTATCAGCAATTCGTTGGCTTGGTTTGGTGGACTGTGAGCTACTCTCCTGGAAACCTGCAGAGCTTTTTATTTTCTTGTAACTAAACTGTTATTCAGTAGAGCTGAAATGAGTACACCACCTCACCCCGCAAATAGGAAAACCCATTTAATGTACCCTACCTGAACCAAAAATAGGAGTTCAGGTAATAACCAATATCCATTAACACTCCGTTGGGCATCCAGTTGATTATCCCATTTTGTTTTTTCCAATTCAATTATTTTGGCTATTCAGTCATTTTTATATTTCTGTTACATCATTTGGCAATACCAACACTATCGTGCACGCACAATTGCTGACAATGATGTAACTGAAATATCAAAATGACAACCGCCCAAGTAACGGAACTGAAAAACTAAAAGCCAAACATAAAATATAATAATGAACACACCCACAAAAATAAATATGTTTTGGTTGCTGATGCTTGGCTACTCAAAGGGCTGCCTGAAAATGCAAATACTATCCTCAAGTAGTAAATTCACTATGCATTTCAGTGTTATTATTCAGTTATAAGTAAAGAAGGATTTGTTAAGAACTATAATGTGGTGAGTCCCAAAAATGAATTATTGACCTTTGGGGTAAGGACCCAAATATGACGATGAGTATAGCCTTGCAGCTTTGTGTCCCACTCTTATCTCCTCTTCCTCCTATCTCCAGCACTAGAGATGCTGAAGGGGATTAGCCAAAGATGCTGGCCAGATGAAAGGCAACAGAAAGAGCCACACATTAACACTGCATATCCCTGGACTGAGAAGGCCCACTGCCAGCAACAGACAGAATAGCCCATTCTCCAAGGACCAGGACTGAAATACCTCACAATAGGCAATGGCCTATTTTGGCCAAGCAATCAAGTTTATATTATTATTACCTCACAATTTCTCATTGAATGCTCAGAGAGAAATTTAAATAATAATAATAATAATAAAAACCATCACTGAACATGCACAAATGGCCATCGCCCTTAACCAAAATGGCAGTGATGCTGTTGCTAC
The DNA here is from genome assembly GCA_003113815.1 of Sphenodon punctatus. Lineage (NCBI taxonomy): Eukaryota > Metazoa > Chordata > Lepidosauria > Sphenodontia > Sphenodontidae > Sphenodon > Sphenodon punctatus. The sequence goes on along the minus strand of QEPC01006793.1, from coordinate 683,432 downwards.
CATTTTGGCTAAGGGTGGCCATTTTGTGTATGCACAGTGATTTTGTTTATTATTTATTTTAATTAATTTCTCACCGAGAATTCATCCCAGGCTCAGGCAATTACCGGAAAATCAATCCTGGTGCCCAAACTCGCCAGAATTCTTGACACACACAAAAAATGGCTGCTTATTCAGCCCTCCATCAGGACCCAGTCTAAGAAGCAAAAATGTGTCTGTCTGGAACAAATGGCTGGAACCCTACTCTAGAGGTACAGCCATGAGAAAGAAAAGAAAAAAAATATGCCAGTGATAAAAGAAAGACACCAGTTGTCCATTGTGACAACATGGCAATAAGATACCAAGAGGTCTAAGGCCACCATTAGACAGATGAAGAACATGTCATGCCTTTGTGTGAATTAGGACGAGTGGGACAATATCCTATAGGAAGGCTAGAAGGTATGGGCAAGGTGGGACTGCTTGTAACTGGTAGTGGAAATAAAAGTTGAACATCTCCATCCTTTCAATTCAGGCTGTCTACACCTTGCCCCTAACTACTACCTGGTGTTCATCTTGCACCTTCCCCACTTTAGGCTTTTCCTTTCCTCTCTCCACTTGAGCCTATGGGGGCTTTCAGAAGTGATGTCTCCCACCACCGCTACAGACTTACCCAGGCAGCGTTGGGAGCCATCACTCCTCTTGGGGTCTGGTCTGGCCGCCAAAGAACGAGGACGGAAGCCCAGGTGGGGAGGGAGCAGGAAGACACACAGACATGCATTTGGCCATCCCCGCCCCCATGCTACACAGAGAACCCCACCCCCCACCCCCAGATGATGGGCAGCCATGTCAGCCAATGGCTCCTTGAGCTGGCAAGGACCCCAACCAGGTTAAGCAAAGTGCCCATTAGTCTGTAATGGCACGCTTTACTTCTGCTCAGGCAGCCGGTTCAGTCTGGGCTCTGTGCCAACACCACCCAGGGAATGACCCTGGTAAACATCTGGCAGTGTATTCAACAGTAACGGTAGCCCGCAATTCCACGCAGGGAAAAGCGTGGAATTGCAGGCTACGGTCATGTCTGAAAACACCCTATGTTCACCCTTCCTTAGGCTGCTTGCCCACGTTACAGGAGGGATGGGGAACTTACATGAGGCAAATACACTGTAGGGAAACTCATGTGAAGCTCCACATGTGTGCACAGGAGGTAAAAACGTCATGAGGGGATTCTCACAGTGATTTCACTCACTTAATGATTTCACTCATTTTGAGCCCTGTCATCCATGAGTGAAATTGCTGTGAGAATCACCTGATGACATTTTTACCCCCTGCACCGATGTGCAGAGCTTCACATGAGTTTGTCTTGCGTAAGTTCCACCCCCCTCCTGCAATGTGGGCAAGCAGCCTTAGTTTCCGTATCTCAGTCTCCCTTACGTCAATACTACTTACTACTGGGCCCAAGCATGGTCTCTCTCAATGGGACTGTGGCAGTTTTTAGACAAGACAAACCCCCGCAGGTCCACCCTTCCTACACACCCATCTGAAAGTGGGGTAGGGTGGCACGTGCTCCTGTGATCCCTGCACCACCCATTCATGCCCACTCACAGAGAATCAGGGGGAAATCCAGGAACATGTGCATGTGAGGGCATGCAAAAACATGTGTGGGTAGGGGGCATATACCCATCCGTATCCCTCCCACATCCAACATGTGTGGATGTTCTGCAATCATCCCACAAAGCATGCACAGACCTGCCCCCAGTTGTGCCCATTTAAAAATGGCTTCTAGCTTTCCTGCTGCCTATTATCTAAGGGATGTGTGCAAAGGGCACACCTTTTTCCTTTCAGCTAGTAATAACCTTTGCTTTCTACTCACACAGGAGGAATGGCATGTCTTCTCTACAGGATTTTCTTGCCCCCACTAGCTCCATGCTCTGTCCTTATTTTCTTTAGTCTCTGAAAACAAGGTTCTGGAGTCTGACCCAAACCAAGAAAGAAAATTAGGTGTAAAAATTAGAAATTCCTTTATAAAAACATTAACTGAACATTTTAAAACCTCAACATTTTTTTGTTTTACCTCTTATCTAATCTATTTATCAAGAGAGAGAGAGAGCACTCAATGTTCTGGTCAAGCCCTTAGTTTTCTTGCAGTGTTGTTGCAATTAGAAGAATTAACTATTTAACACCTGCACTAATGAATATCTAGCTAGCTACCTACTCCTTCATGGGAGGTTTTCAAAAATCATCTAGATAAGCATCTGACTGTGGTGCTTCGGTGAGTATCCTGCTTTGGAGCAGGGATCGGACTGGATGGCTTTTGAGCTCCCTTCATAGCCTTCCATTCCATTCTATGATCTCTATAAAAAATTGTTCTAACTGCAATCTCAACTTTCCAAGGGGATTAGCTCCAGCATTAACTTCTATTAATGGTGTTGCCACTGCTTGCCTTTTTAACCAGAGACTTTCTAGATTTCATCTTTTCTCTTAAAACCCATTTCCTGAATTCATGGGATTATGGAAGATCAGCTTTCAAACTGAAAACATGAGCCTTAAAGTCTTTCATAACGAAGAGAAAATAAAAGGAATGTAGAAGATACATAAAAATGGTTTCATGGAAATATGATTTATATTTTTTGAATGTTTGGTGTGGCAGTGCTGCACTAGGACTTCTTAAAACAGTTGCATTCTCTCAGCATGGGCAGGAAAGGGGGCTGAATTGTCTACAAAAGCCCATCTCTCTCACAACAGGTACTTGGGTTAGGCACGTTAATTTACTCTTGTAATGTGTGAATATGACAGAGACAGGAGAAAAAGAGAGAGATTGATTTATATATATATATATATATATATATATAAATCCCATGCCCCTCAGATCCTGCATGTGCCCACGTGAATATGTGCAGTCCTGGCCCAAGGACCACCCAGGTAGGCCACAGCAGGCAAGCGTGTTTATTTGTGCTGCCATCAAAGCCACACCGTGGGGGCCGCCATGGCTGCCCATTATTGGCAGCCACGGATGCCCATCATAGGGGGGGGGCATGATAGCCACAGTGCGAGGGCAGGGCCAGCCAGCTTCACATCTCTTCCAGGGACCCCCCTCTCAGGCCCGGTGGGAGGGGGCACCATTTGGTGGGAACATTTGTTCAGTTCCTCGACCTGACCCGGCTGGGGGCACATCCCCAGGATGTGTAGTCGGCGTGCCAGCTGCACATTTACCAACACCAGCTGTTGTCATTGAATGCATAATCTGGATAGGTTTTGTCAGTCATTATGACTACTGGGTGGTTATTAATTATTTATTAATTATTAATTATTATTATTATTGCCATTTTAGATTGGGCTTTTGTATAGTACTTATGCAGGGTACTGAAGTACTTTGAAAGAATAAGAATGTGTTATTATGACTGCATGGACTTAAAAATGAGGTGCACTTTCTGTGAAGCTATTCCAGTGAGCAAATTAGCTTGATAAAATATAAAGGGTTAACCTAGTTCTTCTCACTGTGGTTTACAAACAGAATTTTCAGACACGCTGGTTGGATGTCTGCTTTCTTTTGAGTATTTCATAGCATTCTTATAAAAGAGTTGCAGCGTTTGCACTAAAAACCCAAAGCTTCTTTTACATAGTAAGTTTGTCTGTGCCTGCACATGAACTGGCCCTTTAAGAGGAAGCTGCCTTGGGCTCCTGGATGAGGGAGAAATCCAGGGGAAGGACTCGCACAGACTTGTTAGCTGGCAGTGGGGTGCGGATCCTGGGCAAGGCATCATGACTACTGAAAGTCTGACCACATCATACCCTCTCCCTGAAGGCTTCACTGAACTAGAGGTGTTTGGCTTTGGCACTGTTCTGATGGCAGAAGGTAAGGTGGCATGGGTGGGGGCCAGGAGAGACCAGAGAGACTCTTCTTTGCTGTTCCAGCTGTTTCAGCACAGATGGGTTTTGCAAAAATATACTGACACTCTTTCAGAATTCTTGCAAAGAAAGACATTTGCAATAGAGCCATATAGATGTCAGGATGGTTGTTGTTACTATGACTACCCTGTTGTTCTTTAGGGTGATTAAAATAGGACATGGGGTTTTTGCAGGACAAAATTGTCCAGTTTATGTAACTGCACTATGGAGAGTGCAAGAAAGCTTATTATTTGAAAGACTGAGGAAATAAAGGGTCCACACACACACACACATTATTATTCCATAGAAATTTGTAAAATCATGGCTTTCCATTTCTTCTCAGGATAAAAGAAACATTCCTAATGCCACTTATTGTACGAGTTAGGGTAGATGGGGTCACACATGTAAAGATTATTATAACCAACCTCATACCTGGTGAAATCTATTCAGAATAATTTTAAGAGGCAGTGAAGAGATGCTTGATCATTTAGCCAAAAGAAACATTTAATTGGAGTTGTGTTAGGAATTGGGGTGGAGGGTAGGATGCGATCATCCAGACTGATTTTGCAGCCGTGACTGCCTGTTTGTTCAGGAGCCAGTATCTTAGAAAAAGTGTAACTTGTTTTTGATGTCTCCTGTTGTCGTCTCAATATAATTAGATTATGTCTTTCCATACTTAATTTATCCACTGTGGAAGGGTAGCACCATGGCAGAGCTTTCATGATTCAGCCTAGATTAATCCTATGAAAAAATCCCACAGTAGTGGGAGAAGCTGTAGCACAGCTGAGAGTGAACTATTGGACTGTGTGTCAAGATGATGTAAGGCATGTTAGAGTGAACACTTCATGTAAAATTTGACTTAATACTCTAGTAAAGACAAGCCTAAAGTAATAACGATCATCACTGATCAGTAATTGGAAGTCACTCTGAAATTGTTCCTTTGGTGTCCTTATTCTCCTGGCTCATAAATTTCTGAATGGAAGCTGGCACACACATTCTTCTTTAAGAGGAAAGAATATAATTATGGGAGAAAACAAAAAGTTTCTGCTTAGCATGATCTGTCCAACCCATGACTCAATGGATGACAAGAAGCCAAGTTTCCAGCCACACAATGGTTTCTCTCCTGGAAAACCTTTTTGTTGCTTTGTCTTGTTAACCGCTATAGGCTTTATGAGTCACCAGCTGTTTATTGTGTACATGTTTTTGTTAGAAATCATCCTCACTATCTCATTAAGGAAAACATTGCTATCATTGTATAGTTTTCCTGTTACAGCTGATCCTTGTCGAAATTTTATTGTTTTTCAGCTCTGCTTGGGTTCTGTCTGAATGGGCTGACAATCATTTCTTTCCGCAAAATCAAAGAACTCTGAACTCCCAGTAACTTCCTGGTTTTCAATCTTGCATTAGCTGATTGTGGGATCTGCATCAATGCATTCATTGCTGCTTTTTCCAGCTTCCTGAGGTAGCTATGCCTTACACTTCATTTTTCCTTTGAAATGTTTTTATGGGCCTTATGGAAGTCTACATAAAAACAATGCATAACCTAAATGGCTAAAAATGATTCCATCTCTCCTGCATGATCCTTACATGCTTATATAACTTGAAAATCATCAAATTAGGTTTCTAGTAAATATATTAATTATCACCATCAAGATAAAAGAGTAACTGGTAGCTCTGTTAGACCCTGACCACAGAGAAACATTTGTTTAAAACTGCAGAACATCATTAACATTCACTAATGACTTGGAGACTAGAATTGAGTAAACGATTCAATAGCAGCAGCAATAATGCCCAAATATTTCACAATAAAATACCAAATTCTGAAACCAGGAAACTCCAATTCTTCAAGTATAAAATGTATATTCAGCAAGCAGAATTATGCAAATTAACTAAAATGACCAAAATAAGCACATTTTAGAAAGCGAATTAAATTCACTGATGCCATTCCATCACTTTTTGACCTCCCATATCTTTTTTTTTTTTTTAAAGGAGACAAAAAAAACATACCACCCACACCGTTTCAACAAGGAGAGGGGTTCTTCCCTCTAGCAGGGGGCTGTGAGCTGCTCCTTTTAGGCAATGGTGGCATGAAGCCCACCTTCACCAAAAACTCATTCCGCTAGTTCACTGTACTTTCCACTCCAGCTACAATTCTTTACTGCCAGATGCACTTTCTGGAAGAATTTGGGCCAGTGCTAAATTCTGCAAAAAGTTGCCACAATCCTGAAATTATGATGTCTAGAAGGGGCATGGCTTAATTTTTTAGGGGGAAGAGGGAGGCTTGCCAGGGCTCAGCCCTGCCCCCAGCAATTAATTCAAGAGACAGGCTGAGCTCTGTGAAATGTTCTCAACAGGAGTGTACACCCCAAAATATCATAGACCAGGAAGAGGCTGATATAGGCCATTTCAAGGTGGGAAAGGAAAGCCAGAAAAAAATGGATGTTTTATTTGATTTTCACTAATGACTTTTCTGCCCCACCTGCTGTGTGCTGGTCATTGGATAGATTAAATCACAAGAACGACTGTCTTATAGTCAGCTGTAGAGACAGAGAGAGGCAGGTTGTTGATCCAGTAGCTGGGGTGCCAGTTGGAAACTAGGGTTCAAGTTTCCTGCGATGACAAGATCTGTGGCAGGGGATGTGGCTTCTGGGGCAAGCTTGGGCTCCAGCAACTCATTTTTATTTTTTAACCCTGTAATCCACAAGGGACATTGTGCCAGAAATGGGCGAACCACACACACGAGTGGCGAATCCCACAATTCCCCCTGGCACAATGGCTGCTAGCGGCACTCCCCCCTACTTCCTCTCGTGCGCAAGTGGTCTTAAAACACAAACATTTCTGATTATGTCTAGAAGGATCACTGTCCAGAACCAGATGTCAGGGGAGGAGGGGAGCAGGAACCTACACTAGCAGGAGTAGGAGGATGAGGGAACCTATACCCAGAGGGGGGTAACTGTAGGAAAGGCCCAGGGAACTCAGATAGGAGAGATATCAGGAAGGAAAAACCTCTCAGCCGGTCTCTTGGGTGTTTCGAGACAGCTCTCATCTTACCAGCCGGGGAACCCGGCCTCACAGTGTACGGCTCATCATTGAGGTTACAGAAAGGAAAGAGAAAAGGGTCCCAGAGGGGAAGCAACAGAGAGGTTCCAAGATCAACAGAGAGGGTACAGGCCAGGGAGAAGCGAGTTAAGGACAGTACGAGGGAAAATCAAGGAAAGGAGGGAACACTTCCTATAGACAGGTGATGCAAGGCAAGACAAGACACAGCTAAGGGAGAGCAAGATCCAACAAAACTAAGAGGAACACCAGCTATGGGAAACACAAGGCCTCAGGGAATGCAAATGGCACAGAGCTACGGGGGAGAAGCACAGAGCTACGGGGAACAGAGCTACGGGGGAGAAGCACAGAGCTACGGGGAACAGAGCTACAGGAAAGCACAGAGCAATGGGGAGAACGCAGAGCCAAACAGGGAGGGCAAGACTAACCAGACACCCGAACAGCCAACACAAAAGGAAAAAGGTGCAGGTCCAAGGCTCATACATATACACAGTAACTCACAAGCGCACTGGGAAAGGGAGACCCACTGACACAAGCAGGAAAAGGTAGAGTGCACAAGACATCACACAGGGACTTGCACACAAGGGGTAAGAGCAGTTGCTCCCACAGCTTCCCGCGGCCACTCCATGGCATAAATGCTCCTTGTGGCCAGTCAGGAAGCTGGGAGGCAGGACTAGAGAAACAGGTCACAGCTGGGGATGGGTGTGGCCACACAGGGGGCAGAGCCACAGGGGAGAACACAGTGAAACAGGACTAAGGCCGCTTTTAGACGTGCAGCTGGGATCAGGCGCGGGAGCGGCGAAACAGCCACAGTGCTGTTTTAGACGAACCGGAAGCGGAAATTGTGTGCATGATCCGGCGCCGCACATTCTTTGCCGACCGCGAGCGAACCGGGCTGATTCCTCTGGGGTGACATACGCGGCCGGCAAAGAATGCGCGGCGCCGGATCACGAGCACAACTTCCGCTTTTAGTTCGTCTAAAACAGCGCTGCGGCTGTTTCGCCGCTCCCGCGCCTGATCCAAGTGCACGTCTAAAAGCGGCCTAAGTCACTACCAGCAACCAAGACAGCACCAGCCCTCAAGGCGGTGCTTCCCAACCCTCCAGGGCTGGGGGCTTAAGACCCAGCCCTGACACCAGAGTGATATGGTAGAAGGTGGTGCATAGTATAAAGATGGTCTGTTCAAAACAGAGTCAAATGCTACTTATACACAAACATTTTTCTGCTAAGTAGTTAACTATGGTGATATCTGCAGTACATTAGTACAACAGTAGTAATTAATTTATCTTACGGTGGTAAGGACTGTGCTTCTCTGGAAACAGGGTGTCATGGAATATGGCCTTTCACTGGAGTAAACGAGGGGAATCGTCAGTGGCCACAATCCCAAACCCACCTCCTGCCCCCATGCAAGCTGTGCATGCAGATCCCATATGGATGCACATGGCTTGCGCGCACCACAATATCCCTGTAACAGGGGTGCATGTGGTTTGTGCATGCATTGCACACAGAGCGTGTGCCGCACACAGTGCTTGGATCAGCCCCACCCAATGTGAATTTTGCTCTGGACAGGAGTACACAAGAACTGTACAGTTCCAGCTGTTCACTCCACAGTAACCCAAAACTATTCCAGCGTGTATTTCCACCAACCCACACACAAAACAACCCTTTACTGTTGAGTAAAACTTTTTTTACTCTGCTGAAGTGTTTGTGTATTCAAGTTTTAAGAAAGCTATAGTCCTTTCGCTTTGAAATAAAATTGACTTCAAAAATGGTATTTGCGGTCCTTTGTTTGTTGTGTGTAAACATATGCACATCGGCATTTAGATTCATGAGGATGATCATAGAAAACAAGAGGCTCCCTTAACACCAATACAAATCCATTTGCATAAAATTTGAGCCTATCTGTTGCTTCTTAAGTCTTCCTTCTTTTACTAAAAGTGTCCAGTTCCATCAGAGGGGGGAAGCAATGCCCCATGACTAAGCATGACCAGTCACAGGGCAAATTAGCAATAGGAATAGCTCAGAAGCAATCCAGATTCCAAAATATCTCTATATGAACGTGTTCCACTGTTCCAGTTAAGAAACAAAGGTATAGAAGCCATTCAGATAAACCATTTGTAACAAATAGTTGGTCATCCCAAGTGTGTAAGCTACTGAATTTTGCATATTAACAAGCAAATGAACAAATACAATAAGACCACAGTCCAGGAAAGCAATTAAGCGGGTGCTAAAATTCATCCCTATTTGAGACATTACTTAAGCACATGGGGTATTCCCTGAATCAGACACAGACAGACCATCCCAAATGTTATTTGGTTCATTTGTTTTGTAGCTGCAATTGAGTTTTTAATTATGCACATTGCTACCATGTAATACACTGTTTGGTAAAATTATGGGTGTTATTCATGACATTATTAATAGTAATGAATAACATAGTAATGTAGCAGTAATGAATAGTATAACAATGACTGTGATGAATGTCAGAGTGGAATAGAATGCAATGAAAAGCAAAGGACAGAGAGAGGAGGAAGGTAGTGATCAAAGGGTATTTTTAGACATTACAATACCATGGTCAACCACAGTGAACCCCCTGTGGTGGCCACTGTACAGTAACGTCTGAAATTACCCAGGGTGGTTCCTGCAAGATGTTCACCATGGTGAACCTCTGGCAGGAAACACATAGACCATGGTTCTGGACCTCCGGCCACCTGGAGGTCCAGAACCGTGGTTAGCTGGACCACGGTCCAGAATAGGCAGAAAGTAACGTCTGTTACCTCCGTCGATTCCGGACCGTGGCCCAGACCCCGATGCAGGATTGGGCACAGCGGCCGGATTAGCCACTGCGCCCGCCTGTCTCCCGGAGGGCTGGTGGCCAGGGGAGCACGGGGGGTCGGGGCTGTGCAGCCACACGTTGTGCCGCACACCCTGCCGCCTCCCCGATCCCCGAGCGGAATCAGCCCAGCATGTCTAAAGGATGGCCAGACTGATTCCTGTCCGGGATCCAAAACGGATCCCGGACTGTGGCCAAATAACCTGTGAAATTACCCAAAATCTCCCCAATTAGAGATGTCGCCTAACCCAGTGATTCTCAAATGGGAGGGCAAGTCCCACAAGGGGATCCATGGGTGTGGCGTAAGAAGGAGCAGAGCCACCAGACTCCTAGCTTCACTCTGGGTGTTTTTAAATGAGCAGGGCTGGGGGTGTTCCATGGTCACTGAGCAACACAGCTGTGGAGCAGCCCCTCCGGTGAAGTGTATAGGGAGGGATTCTAACAAGCTGCTCCCAGTGTGGCCACCACCTCATACTCCGCTGCCACAGACCGTAGGGGAGGGGGAAGTGCACCAGGAGCTTGCAGTCAGATCCTGCAATGTGCAAAGGGAGTGCCTCCGAGCAGGGTACCTGTCTGCTGGTGTAAGTGGCCACCCCAGTTCATACGAGGAGGGGATGCATTGGTGCCCATTGCCACACACCTTTTTGACTTGCCCTACACTGCTCACTCTGGATTTCTCGACAGTATGCCATGCATGACCAGGAGCAAGCGCTGAGTGACTCACAGGAGCATGCTTCCCCCCGCACCACCTTCAGATGGACGGTTGGATGAGTGACTCCTGGGTGGCCATGAGTGGCAGCATCTCATTTAAAAACACCTTCTGACTGAATGAGGGGGAATAGCAAAACATTAAAAATAAGAGGACAAGGTGAGAGAGATGGAAGGCAACAAGAAAGTAAGCAATAGGAATCAAAAGTGAGAGAAAGCAAGGTGTATGTACATATGTGGTACATACATACATACATACAAGCTCAATACAACAGCACACAAGTGGAAGTGGGGATGTGGGCTAAAAAGCTCCACAGATCTGACAAACCTAACAACAGTCATTTGAACAAATTCTGAACACAAATAATTGCTCACAGTTTTGGAACTGCCTATTGCGGTTTGTCTCATCCCAGCATTTACCAAATTAAAAAACATTTTTCTGTGCTGTTCTGTATTGCATCTACTGTCCGGATGTGTTCTTGCCTGTCTCTCTGTCATTTGTAACTAATTCCTTATTGGCTTGTAGGTACTGGCCCTATGGTTCTGATGGGTGCCAGATTCATGGATTTCAAGGGTTCGTGACAGCATTAGCTAGCATTAGCTCCATTGCTACACTTGCGTGGGACCGGTATCATCATTATTGCACCAGTAAGTGCTATAATTTCCATAGCTTTGATTTTTCTTTTTAAAACAGAAGTGATTTAGATACCAAAAAAGAGAAAGTCATTGCAATAAAAGGATAGGGTAATAAAATGTTTAAAGCTCAAAAAGAAAGTCTTAATATTTCTCTATGTTTTATGGTTCATTAAAAAAGTGATGATGAAGTCTTCTTTGGGGATTCCACAGAAGAAATATTTTATTTATTTCAATGTATTTCTAGCCTGCTTCCTCCTGCTATCAGCAGCCCGTGGCGACTCACAACATACTTCAAACATTAAAAAATACATATAATATAAATATAAATAGATATAAATAAGAACATAAACATCTGCAATATAAAATAAACACGAAAGTAAAGCTAAGAAACCCCCCCTCCCTCTCCCAAGCCCCCACTCATCACCTGTCTCCCTCACCAAAGGTCTGGTGGAACAGCCAGGTCTTACACGGTCTTCAGAAAGAGGGAAGCGGGCCAACGGTACCTCCATCGGGAGAGAGTTCCACAGCCACGGTGCAACCACGGAGAATGCCCTCCCTATAGCTGCTTCCCAAGAGACTCTGGGAACCTCGAGAAGGACACTCCCAGCCAACCACAGGGGCCAATCTAGGACCCAGGGAGTGAGGTGATCCTGCAGGTAGGCAGGGCCCAGGCCATATAGGGCTTTATAGGTCAACAAAATAACTCTCCTGTTATTTCGACGTCCATGTAAGACCTGACTGTTCCGCCAGGCCTTTGGCAAGGGGTAGGGGTTGTGAAGGAGAGTTTTTTCCCCTACATAATGTGGAATTTTTAACTGTTTTAAATGTCTTATTGTTTTTTATAGTTGTTGTTTACCGCCCGGGGCTGCCCTGTGGGAAGGAGGGGCGGGATATAAATTTTGTACAAATAAATAAATAAATACCAACACCTTGAATCAGGGCCAGAAGACTATAGGCAGCCAGTGCAAAGAATGGAGCACTGGTGTAATGTGCTCACGACAACCCATTCCCGTTAGGAGTCAGCCCTAGGTTGTTAGTGCTCCTAAGTCCTTTGATACGTTGATCTTAATAACATGCTCTGGCTTCCTACCTGTGATCAGGGATCCATGTTCACAGCATTTTCCCCACTGGAAGTAATGGGGGAAATGCAATGAACACAGATCCCTGTCTATAATTAATCTCCAAAGCCATCCAGTGACCAAAAAAACCTCCAGGCCTGACAAGAAGGGGCAGAAGGGGATTGCAGTACAATTGTACCCATCCCTCCAAAGCTACAATACTAGGGACTGTGCACCAGAGGAAATTGTGGTTCGGTTCCTTTTACAGTAACGGGTCCAAAATTTCCAATTTAAATACGGATTCAGATTATGGATCCATATTTAAATCAATAAAATAGAAAATAAATGGGTGCAGGACCATTCTGTGCATGCATGCCCTTTTCCAAAAAAAGGCAGCAGCAGTCTCAACACTATTTTGTAAAAGGTCATCCAGTCTACACATGTGCAAAAAGGCCACTGCACATGTGCAAACTGGCTGACCTTTTCCAAAATGACAGCAGCACACTCCCTGCCTATCTCCCTATTAATACTGCTGAATAAAAAGTTTGGAAACATAATAGAGTGCTTTTCTCAGGGTAGAATTTTCCAGGATTTTGATATATTTTTCCCTGCCATACACTGTCTTAAGGGAGGAATACCAAGGCGCCATCTTGAATCCACATAATGCAGCCAGGGTAGATTGTCTGTCTATGTCCTCTACTCTAATCCATATTTAAACCCATGTCTGAGAATCCTCACTTATCTAAAAGGTCTCTGACATAGGGTGTTTTCAGACAGGACGCTAACCCCGCTGCCTACAACGGGGAGCACATCACTTCCGGCAGCGCAGGAAGCATGTAAACACTCCCCGCTCTGCTTTTCTTTCATTGCAGGACTCAGGAGGCGCTTTTCAGCGCCTCCTATAAAAGCGGCCTTAGAATATAAAGTATTATAATCTCAGAATAGGTACAGATCATGGAATCATCATCAATACTATCTTGCCAGTGTGCCAACCATGTTCTGGGGTTATCATCTCTACTAACAGGGAAACAGCTCCATGCCCACAAAATTATTAGTCTGTGCTGAGAATTTCTGTGATGTTATAGAAAAATTATCAATGTTATAGTAAAACTATAACATTATTATAGTTGTTTACTATAACATTATTGTTATAGTAAAATTATTAATATTTTTCCCTAGTGCAATGCCAGGGATATCTAAGTGTTCCACAAACATTACTCCAATTACTCTGCTGTGGTGTATGGCAAGTTTATTGACTCCATGTTTAAAGGTGGTGAAACTGAGGCACAAAATAGTTAAGTGACCTTTTTTTAAAAAAAAACGGCATCTTATTTTAGATACCCAGCTTGGGACACTACAAAGTTACAAGTCTCTCCTTTGAAATAAGCGACTACATTTTGCACACACCAATTTCCTCACTCCCACTTCCCTTCTCTAACTATTAACGCATAAGACTCCTCATATGAATGAATGCTCAGAGGGATGCACAATCCTCAAACTGTTAAGTGCTGACACTAATCCTTTAGGTCATTTTGAGTTGCATTCGCTCAGTGGGACCTGTACTGGGGGCCAGTGACCAGAGACACTGATAAATATCTTAAAGATTGTGCTGGAATGAGTGTAAAAGTTCATAATGAACAGTCATCAGGTCAGGGATTAAAACTCAATAAGGATTTTCTCAGACAGGCATGTGGACTGCATAGGATCAATTTGTGGTAAAAGTAAAAGATTATGAACTAAGATCCAGCAGAGGAACCTGGCAGGGAGCATTTATGCTGTCGCTTTTCGGTTCATACCAGCTCACAGATGAAATGCGGTCAGCACTGGGTTCTTAAATTAAGCACAGCAGGTGGGAATATATACATCACAACGTTTTAAAGAAATTTACACATCTCAGAGCTAGACCAATTTTTAAAGAATCCTGTGTCAGATGGATATGATGCCTGGTTACAACAGTGTCAAGAGACACTGGCAGATATAAAATAAATATTGTATTTTCAATTTGCATGATGGGGACCTCTCCTCCTGGTGAGAGCAGGAGTAGGGATGAGTGGAAGGCCCCCCCTCTGGTGGCAGCAGGATGGGGAGTTGAGTTGGAAGGAATTTATATGTTGGGAATGGTAAAGTTGGGGGTGGATGTTATATATATTTGCAATTGTTGAGATTACTGATTATTCTGTACTGTAGTAGGGACCTATGTGGAGTGTTGGATTATATTGGTCCATGTGAATCTTATGTTTATATATTTTTCGTTTGTTGTAAGCCACCTCAAACCGCTTGTTGGGAGAGTGCGGGATATAAATTAAATATGAAATATGAAAGTCAGCTATCCGCCAACCCCAAGAGAGGGTACTTGCCATGCTGGTCCCAAACACAAGAGATGGAGACTGGGGGTGTTTTTAGATGGCACGGGGGCGGGAGGCGTCTGCAGTCATCGCGTGGGGCAGGTGCATGGGCACCGTGTGCAGGAGAGCACTTCACACAAGTGGCCCCATGCACAGCCACCTTGCCCATGCACCACCCGCCCCATCCACACACAGGGCACTCCAGCTTCCCCCCCCTGAAAGCCCCATACATGGGGAGGCCGGAGATGCGTGGGGGGGATGGGTGGGCATGGGACCATACACCGACCCTTCCCCACAACATTCAGATGCAACGGGCTCCACACAGGGACAGGCGTGTGCCATATATTCTTGACGTACTCTTCCATGCCATACACTGTCTTAAGGAAGGAACAGTCTTAAGGAAGGGACGGGTGTATGTCACCCTCTCTCTTTGCATTGGCTGATAGCTAATTTTATATCTGCCACTGTCTCTTATGCGATCCAGGCTGATGCCTTCGTAACCAGACATCATATCCATCTGACACAGGACTCTTTAAAAACTGGAGTCCCAGACTGTCCTTGCATGGGGCTGTCTCGTTTAAAAACACCCAAAGTAGTTCAGGTGATGTCTTTTATTGGACCAACTGTAGTTGGTGAGATTATGAAAGTCTTGGGGCCACAAAAGGACCCTTACGCAGGCATGTAACAAGTCACATCATTAGTCATCCCAGTGTGGGTTTTGTCTTCTGGCTGATCCTTTTTCTTGCCTCAACAGAATGAGACAGTTATGTGTTGTTGCAGCACAGGAACATCATCCCCATAAATCTGAACTGACTTTACCTTGAGAATGTTATAATGACATAAAATCTCTTCCCGTTTTCTCTCTCATTTACCCTCCATTCCAAGCTCTGTGTACACATGTAACATGTACACATACTGCTCACCTTCACATGGCACACGCCTGTTGTGTACTGTGTGCACACCATATACGCACAGGATGCACATACACACTGAGCACGGTGTACACATAACCTTGGATCAGGGCCTTAGAGTCAAGTAGGCAAAGTGTTCTGCCAGAATTCAAGACAAGCATTCAGAAAAAGAAACTACTGTACATAGTCATCACCCATTTTATAGAGCTTAGGCAGCTTGCTGGCAAAAAAAAAAGAGAACAATGTTGTGTTCTATTTTTCAAAATACCAGAAGGGATTAGTCCTCTTTAAAGGTTTACCACTTACAAAATCAAATTGTAAAAACAATAAATATTAAGCCCCTTTTGTCTGGAGCTTGGAAAGGAAAGAAGAAAAAAAGAGAGAGAAAAAAAAGCACACCTCCTCACATCTTAACTCAGATTCAAGTTTCTTTTTTCCTACCTTTATAAGAAAGAAAAATGTAGAGGATAAATGGAGTTCTCTCAACCAGATTTTGTGAAACTCAAAACAAATTTGGCATCTTGTATAATTAGCTTCACCCTAATTGAACTGGGGATATTAGCCATTTTAAACAAATCCTCTGGAAACACAGTTTGCAATAGTTATGTAAGCTGAGCTGAATCTCTGTTTTCTGTAGCAGTTCTGTAAAGGTTATTTTAATATGTATTTATCCAATTGCAATATGAAAAGGAGGTATACGTAAGGCTTTTTAATACATCCCATTACAGGGGATTAAAAATAAGTAGCATATAAAGGTCAACTTTGCTTTCAGTTAAAGAGGTGTAAATCAGAAGTAACTCCAGTCTTCATACTGGAATTACTCTGGATTTCCACCAACATAAAAACCTTGCCCTTTGTTTACAGAATATACCAAGCAAACAAAAAAGCTCACAAATGCAAACAAACCACCCAAAAAGAGGGTACCAATTCAACAACAATGAAAAATATATTAGATATCAATAAGGATAAAATCAGAATCACATTGATAAGAACCACATACAAATAGCCACAGAAATCATAGTAATGACAAAAAATAAAAGTCTAAAGACAATCAGAATGATTCATACATAAATGATCTGATGAAAAGGTTCTCCTTAAGAGCAGTGATTTTAATCCATGGCCGTTTTTACATGGAGCCCCCCAACCAGGTGTGCTGGAGGATGTTCGAAGCGTGGGGGCATCCGCGTAAATGCCACGGTGGTGGGGTGGGGGTGTTTGTCCCTGCGAACAGCACTGGCGGTGGGTGGGAATGCGTGTGTGCTCCCCATGCATACCCACCTCCACCCATCAACCACTGAGCCATCCAGCAAACCGGAGGCGACTCCGTGGGCGGAGATGGGTGTGCACCCATGGAAACGGGCACACACACACACGGCCACCCGCTGCAGCAGCACACCCATCCCCGCACCCACTGCTGCCCATGTAAAAAGGGCCAAAGGCTTCTTCATATCAATCCAGTCCTCTTACTGACATGTTTCGACCTACAGGGTCTTCTTCAGAGCTAAACATCACCCATCCTGAAAACGTGTAACCACAAATAACTTCCCGCTTAAACCCTTATAAACCATATTTGCAAGGATGGTGGTAAAAAGCCACAACTTACCTTACAGCTGATTCAAAAGGAGAACTAAATAGGAAAAGAAAGATCGACAAACCACTATCTAGAATGAAAAACATAAAAGAAAGAAAGCATAAAGGAAACTGTTTTTTTTTTTAAAAAATTAAAAACTGAAGGAAAATAACTTTACCTGTGTGAGGGGGACCAACCAAATGAGACCTACTCTACCCTCAGAATGAATGTACAATAAGCCTGACCTCACACAGCTGAATCATATATAATCCCAGCCCACTAATCAAACCCTAACTCATCAAAACTTAAAGGAGAAAAGTACCCCTAACACTTGAAAAGAAAAATGCCACCTAAACGTACCACCATCATGCGCAAATATGGTGTGCATCAACATAGAACTTATAAACGACTATAATTATCCATATACATAATAAAATTACTTTGTACATACTACAAAGTAAACGTTGTACATGTTTACTTTGTAAACATAAATGTATAATATACATCAGTACTAATAAACACTGAACATCACTAAATATCACAAAAAATATATTTAAGATCCAAAGAGTCATTCAAGTCATGAGGTTTCACAGTTCACTGCTTGAGAAATGCATGTTTTGTGCATGCACAAAACAGTCTGGTCGCCATTGCACATGCACAGTCCTCTGCGTTTAACCAAAATGGCGATGATGCCATCTCGGTCTGGGGACGAATTCTCAGACAAGAAAATAAAATAGGGTTTTTTTTTAAATCATGGTGCATGTGCAAAATGGCCACCGCCCTCAATCAAAACAGAGGTGATGCTATTGTCTCCATCTTGGTTAAGGGTGGTGGCCATTTTTCACATGCACAAAATAGTCCAGCAGCCATTTGCGTATGAACAATAATTTTTTTTAAAAAAACATTATTTTCTCACTGAGATTTTCGGCAAAATAGTCCCATTTCTAGAGCCATCCTAAACCAACCAAGAACTGGGATTTTGATGAGATTTCTCGCTTTTGCAAGTTCTCATTTCAGTCCTAATTGATATAGAAAGCCAAATATGAAAGTCACCAAGGCCCAGAGATGCAATTATTGCATAGGAATGGTAACGCCAAATACTGGCAATTTTTATTTGCTTCAAAGTTCATCTGTTTGTATTTTATCCTATTCCAAGTGTAAGACTCCGATTTGCTCGGATTTGCAGGAAGTAAACTGCAATGGAGCACAGCTGTCTCAATGGTGGTGTTTGTGTGGCTGTTTTCTGCCTTTTGGTCTGTGATGCCACTGCTGGGGTGGGGAGAATATGACTATGAGCCGCTAAGAACTTGCTGCACGCTGGACTACACCAAAGGAGACAGGTGAGGAGGCCTGTGGTACTATTCCCTCTGGGGGTAAGGTCAGTAGTAAACAAGTGTTACAGCAAGACAAAACATGCCTATCCATTAAATATTTGACTACCCTAGACGTTTCCAGGGTGGAGTGGCAGGACCAAAGCTATACTGGCACGGCAATGTCTGCCCCAGTTCTAGCTAGAGATATTGGAAGGTGCCTTAAAGAGATGGATATGTCCCACAAAAGGTTCTGCTGCAAACAGCTGTGACAGCACTTACACTGTTCTGTCACAGGAGGAGGGCTGGCCCAATCTATTTTTCCAGTCAAGACAAAATAATTTTTAATTCATGCCCCACCCTCTTCTAAGACAATCTTATCATAGAAACAATGATGGAGGAATCCCATAAAGGCCATGTGTCCCCAAATTTTCCCTAAATCACTTGCTCTAAGCTCCAGCTTTAACACTAGGTAAGTCAGGCCACAGCTCAAGATAGTGAATTTAAGTGCTCTTAGTTCCCAGCTGATCAGCTGTAGGGATGGGCGAACAGAATGTCATTCGGATGTTCGGTCTTTCGGTTCGAAACCCGAGTTCGGGTTCGGCTGTTCAGTTCGGGGGAGTTCGGTTTGGCCGAACTCTGCCGAACATTTTTAAAAGTGCTATTGGTACCAAAACATAATTTTTTTCGGTATTGGTATTTTTGGCCCTGAAACCACCCCTGGTGTCCACCCCTGGTGTCAGGAAGTCTGCTCCTCAGCTGCCTCCCCCTTCCAGTCACGTTTTTCCCACCCCCGAACTCATCCAAACTTTTCCGAAATGTTCAGAAGTTTGAGTGTTCGGTTCAGAAGTTTGGTTCGGTCACCCGAACAGGCCGAGTTCGAGCCAAACTCCGAACTTCCAAACCACGTTCACCCATCCCTAATCAGCTGTTCAGCATTGGAAACCATGACCAATCCATCTCCTCAGTCTGCAGTGCAAACAGTCAGTTCAGGGCTGACAAAGTGCTGCTGCTTCTTTACTCATCAGCTGTAGAGCAGGGAACCCCCAGCCCTTCCTTCCTCCTCTGCAACGGTTGATTCCCTACTCAGCTACTGAGAAGCAAGGCTTTCTGCTCACTATTTGAAAAGCAGCCAGCAGGGAACCATGAGCACTTCCCTGCCATTCCCCCCTCCCCCCCCCCACCAAATGCAAACTCTAGAGGTGGGGAATGCGCCAGGTTTCTTGCTGAATAGCTGAGTGAGAACTCCAAGGATGTGCCCCACCTGCAGGAGTGGGAGCTCGTGCTTCCACACGCATCAGTTGAGTGGGAAATCCAGAGCACACTCCATTTGCAGCACTCAACCATCTTGACCTATTAGACTGGAGTGTACAGAGGAGTGTTGGAAGCAGGGCATTTTCTGTGAGGGGCTCTTCTCTCCACCCCCCACTGCCACTACTAACTGTCAGAGCATGAACTCATTGTCCTTTAGAAAATGTCACAAAATATATTGCACTTCAAATGTGTGAAATCGGGTGCTTTTTTTAAAAAAAAATATTAATTATTGACAGAGGATTTTGTCTGAGGAGAGCTTGGGAAGTATCTGAGTTTCGAGTCATGTATTGTCAGCAAGACAATTTTGGGAAACATTGAATTGCCATTTTCAATATCCTAGATGTACTGAAAGCATGCTCTTGATTTCGTCTTTATACTCAGCTATTTTTGACACCTCTCTCTCTCTCTCTCTCCCCTCCCCCCAGAAACTATGTCACATATCTTATTGCTCTGGCCACTTTCAATTTTGCAATCCCTGTTTTCATCATGCTAACAGCCTACCAGTCTATAGATCATAAGTTCAAGAAAACTGGACAGTTCAAGGTAAGAAAGATCCCTCGCCTGCAAAAATGTTAGGAGTAAAGAACTAAAAAGCATCCCTCAATGTCTTTAGCAAAGAATTTGGATGGTCCTTGTATAGATTAAATCACAAGAACTCCTGTTTTATATTCAACTGTAGAGAGACAGGATGGTTTGGCTGGATACGAAGGGTGCTTTTAAACGATCCCACTCACAAGCGGGATTGTTTAATCTGCCGCATCTCCTCTCCCCCCCCTCCCCCCGCCTTCCTCTCTAGGATGGGTCTGATGTTCAGAAGAGCATCAGACCCATCTCAGAGACAATGTGCACATGTGCGTCCTTCTGCGCATGCGCACTCTAAAATGGGACCCGGAAGTGCGGCTTAAAGCCGGCACTTCAGGGATCTGCATCGTAGGGGGCAGGATCGCCCGGCCGCTCTAACGCGTGGAAGATCCGGCTTCAAAGCAGGGTAGACGTTTATACGAGCACAAAGAAAGGCGGCTGATCCTTTGATCAGCCGCCTTTCTTGTCTCGTTTAAAAACGCCCTAGGGTTCAGTTCCCTGCTCTGAAAGGTCTGGGCAGCCAGGACATACCTTCTAGGGCAGGGGATATGACTTCTGAGGCAGGCTTGGGCCCTGCTAATTCTTTTTTTTGTTTGTTTGTTTTTTACAAATTAAGCATTGGGAAATTCTACTGGTTAGTTTAATGTAGATGTTTGAGCCAAGTGACCATCAGCTCCTCAGTTTATAGCTATTCACTAGAACCCTAACTCTTAAAAAGGGAAAGCTGTTGTTTACAAAGTGACAATTTGCCAAGGCTAGGTTTAGGAATCTTTTGAGGTGGAAATAAAAGCATTGCTTCTTCAGAATGAGTATAAGGTTTGGGAGGATGCTGTAATGTTGTGATTATGTAACTTGTTTTCTCAGAGAGATACCATGCACACTGTAGGCTTTACACATGACTGGTAGTACAGTTGGGCACCCTCCGTTATCACTTTGTTCTCACAGTCTCCTAAAACATCCCACCAGAGTTAACTGTTGAGGAGGACAAAGGCTGGTGTGTATATGCACCTGAATGTATGACCATATGTTTTGTCTATATTTCTTTAGCTATGATCATTTGGAATTATAACATTTATTCTTTTTTTGGTGATTTTATAGACAAAATGGAGTCTACAAAAGTGTGGAGCATAGTCCTAGTTAGGATACAGGAATATGAACACACTAAATTTAAAATTCATTTTACATTAGTGTTCTTGAAGTACTCCAGCATCACCCTGAGCACCACAGAAAAGCCCATTTCCATAGAAAACATTGTGACACTAGATAGCTATATCTGCTATTGAGGACGTATCTTTTATATATACATAGATTTATTCTGTTATGTACTTTGGATATTGCAGAAAGATAGTCTCCTCCCTCAGTTTTGAAAATATTAAATTTTATTCATTGCCTTGTTTACACTGGAAATGCAATTATTACAGTTGCTCTATTTAATATCCAACATTGATGTCAGCTACCACAGCAAACCAAAGTGTGTCATGTTACCATGCGTAATCTACTGCTGTCATTTCTCTGGGAAGAGTCCTTGCTAACTCGATAGACTGCAATCCCAGTACGAGGAGCACATACCATGGGAAGCCACACACACTAATTCATTTAACATCCATGGGAATGGAGAAGCCATACAGCATGTGTTTCTTTTTCAAAAATTCTTTATTTTGTATTATTCCACTCAGTCTCTCCTGTCTGTTTAACACCCCTCTGTTTATAGAATGAATGTGTGTTGCTGCTGTTTTTCAGTTCAATACTAGTTTGCCAGTGAAGTCGCTGGTCATTTGTTGGGGTCCATATTCTCTTTTATGCTTCTACGCTGCAGTTGAAAATGTGACTTTCATCTCTCCCAAACTCCGAATGGTATGTAAAGATCTTCCAGGCAAATAAAGTCAATTTCTCCCTGCTTTTTCTCACTTGCTACTTCCACTTGATATCAATCCATCAATCGATTGACAACCTCGATACGGCTGCCTGTTTTCAATCAGTAACTTTATAGCTTGCATTTCAAAAAAATTTAAAATGCATTTCAAAAAAATGTTATCATATCTCAGTGGACAATTTCACATGAGTATGAATGATGATCTTAGTTCAAATCACCATGAGTGATTTAACGGTGGGTGTAGTTCATATCTCAGTAAACAGATGTCCAGATTTCAAGATTTCACTTTCAAAAATTGACAATTTGAACAGAGATGCATAGAAAGGAGAGGGCACAGAAATTCTTTCCCTGAGATGTACGCCTCTCCTGGTCAGAGCACATTGACAGAGAATTATAGAAATGCTTTTACTTCTGTTGTCTGTCATGTGCATCCAGGACCTACCTTCAGTTGATTCAAAACCCCTTCACCAACCCTCAGTTCATTTTTTAAAATAACTCACAGCCATAGTAATGAATTATGTGGACCAACCAAGCAGTTTTGAGTCCTAAACTGAAGTTATGCAACATGAACCTGTTCGACCCTCATTGCAATTAATGCTGAAACCTATATATATGCATACATATAGGGCATTCTTACACGGACAAACTATCCCAGGATTAGGAGAGAAAACTATCCAGGAATTGTTATCGAGGGATTACAAAGTGGTACCTGTTTACATGGACATTTCTATCCCAAGATTAATCCATTCTGGGATAGTTCATTCAAACAGCACATTGCTGTTATTATGGGATTAGAGTCTCTGGGATGAATATCAATTCCAAGGTGCTTTATGTCTGTGCCCAGCACACCAATTTATAGGATTGAAGAAAATTGGATTTTCTTCATTTTTCTGATTTCTGAGTTGAAGAAAATAGAAACTCATCCCTTTGTTCTGCAGGTATTTAAACTTGGCACTCTGCAATGCATTGTGGAAGGATGACAGAGGTAATACAATCACCCCATAGTCATGTGCTCCTAGATACCATAGAGGCCGACGTTCATAGAGAGAACGTCAGCTCTTGCCATAACAATCTCAGATAGTAATCCCGGGATAGCTGACTATCCCCAGATAGTCGTTTAGATGGACCTAATCCCGGGATAGTTTAACATCCAGATGTTACAAAACCTGGAAAAGAGGCTTTGTAATCACCAGGTTTTTCAGTGATCCAGGGATTATAATCACTGAATGCTGCGTTTAGACGGATTTCTGATCCTGGATTAATGCTCTAATTCCGGGATAAATGTCCATGTAAAAATGCCCATCCACAGGCAATCCTCATTTCATGTTAATAAATGTCTCTTACAACAGATTCCCGCTGTTATTGCCAAGACTGCGCCAGTAGTGAATGCTTTTGTCTATGCCCTGGGGAATGAGAACTACAGAGGAGGGATATGGCAGTTCCTCACAGGACAGAAGATTGAGAAAGCAGAAGTTGATAACAAAACTAAGTAACATTGTGGCTCTAAACTAAATTAATGCAGACACAATTGAAAGAAAATCATAGAGAAAACAATGTATATACTGTAACTTAACTAAAGGCAGTTCCACATTGAAAAGGTTCTGCATTATCTGCAAGCAATGAAATATTGAAAGAATGTCATGTGGGTAACTGGTGGGTTTCTTTCAATCTATCATGTGCTGCTTGTCAAACAAGCTGCCTTAAACCTGTGTTGGGTGTTGTCAGTCTCATTTTTATATGTCATTGCAAATAAAGTGTGTGCTGTGAAGCATCTTTTTCTGATAGATCAAGATCAGAGTTTAGAAGATGAACTTTCAGAAGATGTGATGTTATCCTGTAAGGCCTGCCACATTGGATTTGTGCTTGGTTTGTACATATGGGATGCTTGGGTTGCCAAAAGATTAAAGAAGTATCTAGTATTATACCATACATCTGTGTCAATGGCTTTTCCATTTGATTTTTTAAAAAAATATTCATATAAAATACATGTTTACAAATGTGAGAGTCAATTCTGTAATCATTGCTCTTTCAAAATTTCCAATCAAAGTGTGTCCAGTTTAAGAAGGGTTGATTGGATTGGCTCCTAATTCAACTGAACCCAGTCAAAACTACTGTGCCACATTCAGTTTTCTCACTAACATCTCCTCATGACATTCAACTTGACAGACTCTGATTGCTCCATTTCACATTTTAGCAGAGCAGAAACTGAACACCAAAAAGGGACAAATTCAGCTCTCACAACCATGTGCATAAATCTGGAGTAACATTATTGGCATTACAAACTTTCTTGATGTCAGTGCAGTTACCCAGGATTTACACTAACAGACTAAAGTAAGTTCTTTCAAGAATTTTGATAAATACCCACATAAGCCTAGTGATGACTACCAAAATGTATTTTGGTATATCAACCCATGCCTTTAAACTTTTGTGCTAGCTCTCTTATCTTGACTCAGCTTCCTCTGTATTTTTCCGAATCTAACACAACCTTTGATTTTTCAGCCAGACTTTAAAAAAAATAGAATTAAAAAAAATCTTAGATTCAATTAAATATGTCTTTTCTTTGGACCATTTTACACGAGACATCCCCCTTTCCTCCCCCCCCCCACCTCGCCGCATCAGTCTGACGGCCAGGGGGGGATGCACGCATGCTCCCACACTCCACCTATCTCCACCCATCGCCCACACATGGAGGCATTGGAGAAAACGGAGGTGCCGAGATGGGTGTGCGTCTGTGTGATGGGCCGCACACCCACCTCCTCCCATCCCCCCCCCACTGCAGAGCCTTCCAAATCAGTTTAAAAAGGGCCTTTGTGCCATTGTCAAATCTCATTTTAGACACTTCAGACTGATACAGTTTAAATCAACCATACAGCCTGTTTAAATCACTGTTTAAAGCAAAGTGCCCACCGTACTTATTACAGTCAAACACACCTTGGCCGATAAATTCATTGTAAAGAAATCAATAAATCAATCTTGCTTGCTACTTCTTCAAGTAGTAGTACAACAGACTGTGAGAAGTCTTTCCAGTAAGGTTCTAACAGCATCAGACAAGACCTGCTGGTCTCCATTTAAAAATGTCTTCCTATTTTTGTCTTTAGGGAAGCACATGGAGTTGTATGGCGTTAAGGAGCAGACACCATGCTATCAATCACACAGCTGCACAGTACACCTTCACTAACACAACATTAGGCTGGTGCCCAGCACTTTTTTTTGCCAAGGCTCTGCCAGTGTTTCCATTATTAAATCTGATTTTTACTCTGCTAATGTATCATGCTAGACTTCAGGTAAGATGCATGCTGAAGTGTGCAAAAATATCCATGCTTCAATGCTCTTTAGAGTCACATAGACGGAACATGGATTTAAATTGTGTTGTGTAAAAGCGAATTGCACAGAGGAGCTTGAGGGGCATTCAAGGTCCCACAAATTTCTACAGGGCAGTTTACATCCATCCAACATCTTTTAAAAAAAGATTCCAGGTCTCAGGACCATTCTGCGTCTCAAACTTTTTATCCATGACACCCTAGTTTGAGACTGAAATATAATCCTGTGGACACCTCTTCTCTCCCCCCCCCCCCCTAAAAAAAAAAAAAGCTACAAAGACATGCAAAGTATAACTAGGATGGTGATCCCATCTACAAATGGGGTGATCTCACTTGAGGTCATAGCCCATGGTATGGAAACCCCTGAGATAAAATGGTAAATACCAGGAACTGGAACATTTCTCCATGACTATTACAAATGGGTGGCTATAAGCAGCTCCCTTTTTAGCTAATGCAGCCCTCAGCTTGAAAAAATTTGGGCACTGCCTTAGTTTCACAGAAAAATGGGGCAAAGGAATATAATTAAACTCCTTAAAATTAAATCTTTTGATACAATGTGCAACCATTCTTCCGTTAATACACTATAATATGCAGAATTCTAATTCTGCCAAGACTGAGGAATACGTCGTCTACTGATGCTCAGGGTATTTATGCTCATTATTCCAATTAGTGTTAGTAGGAATTACCTTTACAATCATCTGGTGCACTAATGAGAGAGGAACCCAAGTAGGAAAATTCTCCTCAGAGCATCAACCATGCCAAGAACCTGCATAGTTCAACATTAGAGCTCGGCTCTTCATTGTCAAGCCAGTGGGGAATAATCAGGCTACCATTGCAAGCTATATCCACCCCTCATCTGGAAGGCTGACAATCTGTCACAATGTAGAGCTTAATGATAAAGAACAAAAGCCAACAAATGTTTGAAACCCTGGGAAGAGCATAGAAGCCAAATTATGAAACTTTTTTAAAAATGTGATATTCTTAAAATCCACTATTAAAATTCCTTTATTGTAGGGGGTAGACTGTTCTCCACTTTAAATTACCAGCCAAAATTCCATTAACTTCAACAGAACAAGCCCAGTTCTGTGAAGATTGCACATCAGTCTGAAATGACTCTAAAGAAGTTACAAGAGTTCTTATGGGTCAATGGAATAATCACTGGAAATCTAATCCTTTAAATGACAACTGAATAACCTCTTTTGGGGGACAGTGCAACAAATGGAGACATAAGGGACAACTCTGTTGGGTCCTGGAACTTGGGGAGGGGGGGGATGGGAGAAACAAAAACATTACAGTGTGTGGAAACATACAT
The DNA here is from genome assembly GCA_003113815.1 of Sphenodon punctatus. NCBI lineage: Eukaryota > Metazoa > Chordata > Lepidosauria > Sphenodontia > Sphenodontidae > Sphenodon > Sphenodon punctatus. The sequence goes on along the minus strand of QEPC01006793.1, from coordinate 656,749 downwards.
ACAGCCACCACTGTGGCTGCACATCCGGGGGTGGGATGGCCGTCTCCGCCACCCACTGCCAGGTCAGGTCGGGGGACAGAACCCAACGTTCCCCTGGCCGGGAAGCAACATGCAGCTGACTGGCTCCACCCCCATGCTGGATTAGGGGCAGTGGTTGGAGAGCACGAGGGGGTGGAGGCCCCATCTAGTCCAACTTTGTGGGGGGAGTTTCAGGAAGTGACGCCAGCCGATGTGGCAGATGTCCTGGGGTCTGTGCGAGCCACCAGTTTTGAACTCGATCCCTGCCCATCCTGTCTGGTGAAAGCCTCCAGGGAGACGTTGGGGACGGTGCTGGCGAGGGTGATCAATGCATCCTTGCAGCAGGGGAGGTTGTCGCCTAGTCTCAAGGAGACTGTGGTGCTCCCCCTGCTGAAGAAACCATTATTGGATGTGGACGCGCTCACCAGCTACCGTCCTGTCTCTAACCTTCCGTTTTTAGGGAAGGTTGGTGGCGACCCAGCTCCAGGCGCATCTAGATAGCAGTGGTTTCCTGGACCCTTTCCAATCTGGGTTCCGCCCTGGCTATGGCACCGAGACGGCGTTGGTGGCGTTGGTTGATGACCTCCACCGGGAGATGGATGCAGGATGTTCGACATTTCTCATCCTGCTAGTTCTCTTGGCCACATTTGACACCGTGGACCATGAGCTACTGCTGAGACGACTGCATGACCTGGGGGGTCTGGACGGGACTGTTCTTGAATGGTTCTGCTCATTCCTCTCGGGGAGAAGCCAGTGGGTGGTGCTGGGAGTTTGAGTCATCTTGCCCCTGCACCTTATCCTGTGGCGTTCCACAGGGTTCTATTCTGTCTCCATTATTGTTTAATGTATACATGTAGCCCTTGGGGGAGGTTGTGAGAGGGTTCGGGGTGCGATGTCACCAATATGCTGATGATACTCAGTTGTACCTCTCTTTTTCAACTGACCCAGACCCTGCCATCTCGTTGTTATCCCAGTGTTTGGAGGCTGTGGCGGAGTGGAAGTGGCAGAGCAGACAAACTCAACCCCAATAAGACGGAGGTGATGGTGGTGGGGAGAGCAAAGGAGGTGTCGACCCCCCTGGTTGGGGGGGTTTGCCCTCGCATAGCTCAGCAGGTTCGGAGTCTGGGGGTGTTTTTGGACGCGGACCTCCGCCTGAAGCGGCAGGTGGAGGCAGTGGCGAAAGCCGCCTTCCACCAGTTCTATCTGGTGCGGAGGCTGCATCTGTTTGTCTCCGGCCCGGACCTGGCCTCCCTCATCCATGCCTTCGTCACCTCGAGGCTGGACTACTGCAATGCGCTCTACGTGGGGCTGCCCTTGTTCCTGGTTCGGAGGCTGCAGCTAGTGCAGAATGCGGCGGCCCGCCTCCTGTTGGGGACGGGCCGTCGGGAGCATATAACACCTGTGCTCCGGACTCTGCACAGGCTGCCGATAGCATGCCGAGCCAGGTTCAAGGTATTGGTGTTAATATACAAGGCCCTTCACGGTCTGGGCCCCTCATACCTCAGGGACCGCCTCACCCTCCGTGCCCCAGAGCGGCTCCTTCGGTCCACCAGGGGTGCCTTCTTGGAGGGGGCACAATGAAGAGGGCATTCTCAGTGGCCGGGCCGCGCCTCTGGAATTCCCTCCCGGAGGAAGCTCACCTGGCCCCCAGCCTTCTGACATTTTGGTGAATCTGTAAGACCTGGATGTTCACCCAGGCCTTTGGGGAGGGGGTGGGGGGGTGTTTTACCTTCCCCCACCCTTATTTATTTATTATCCCAGCCTGTTTTATTGTAGTGTTTTTATGGATTGTTTTATTATAATGTTTATAAATTGTTTTATAACTAATTTGTTAGCTGCCCCAAGCTGTTCGCAGGAGGGGCGGGATATAAATTGAATAAATAAATAAATGGCCGGTGCCCTGCCCCTCCTCCCCCTATGACAATGGCAGCCATGGCGACACCCCACATTGGGCCAGGTGGGCGTGAAAACAGATACACCTGCCCAATTCATCCCACTCTGGCCTGCCTCGGTGGCCAGACCGTGGGGCTGGTTCATTCTGGGCCTGCATTTCCAGTCCAGCCATCAACCCCACCGGCTTTTGAACTGGGCCCACATCTGGCAGGCCCAGAACAGATGCACAGGGTTCAGCACTGGCCCAGATGGGCCAGAGTGGGTGAACCAGGCCAGTGTCACATTTGTTAACACCCATTGTTGTTAAAAATTAACATCTGGATTGGGTGAGTAAAATACTAATTGCAAGTAATGTACCTACAAATAAAAGTATTAGCATCTCTGGAAACTGGCTTCAAATTTATGAATTTGTCTATTGGGCGTGTGGGTTAAGGAGTGATGCCCACCCCCAACATCATGAGATAGGGACCCAAGGTTCTTCCAGTGGACCTACCCATGTATCCCCATCAGCTAGCAGCAATCTTCACTTAAGTGCATTCCCTAATAGTTCTCTTACTAATCAAGGGAAAAAGCAAATTCTCCTACTACTTTTGCTTCCTGAATCATTTGCTACGGTCAGGGCTGGCCCACACATTAGACAAGCCGGACATCGAGATAAGCTTGACGGCCTTCTTAGAGAGGCACCAAGAGATTTGCATGACTTCTCAGGGAGTGCAGCCACATGAGGTGCCTTGGGCAGGCTACCACAACTTGGGCAGTCTTAAACCACTCTGAGCAGCTGAACCACATAATGCAATGCATCATGTGGCTGGTGGCCCCGCCAGATATTCCCCCCACCGCATGGCATGGCAAGCAGTTGGCTGCTACACAATGTGTCCTCAGAAAAAGGTCACGGATGTGTCATGTAGGAGCCTTACCCAAAATCCGATAAAGTTGTCCAACACATGGTAGCCCATGTTCCTTCTGCCCTGCGGCAAGCTCCACAGAGAGGCTTTAAGCAGCAAGCACTGTTGCCCAGCATGCATGGTCACATCATGGCCATGGACAGGATTTTGGTCAGTGGGGGGGGAATTGGGGCAGGACTGGGCACCCGCTCATGTGCCCAGCACCTGAGCCCACCCCAGTCATGGCGGGAGATCCAACAGGGGCCTGCCCTCCCTGCTGTCCTGCAGGAGATTACCATCTGTGCAGCTCCTTGCATTGGGCCCTGCAGCGTGGCAGCTTCATTTGCCTCCTACAGAGCTGTGCAGGAATCATGCTCTACGCAGCTCACCGGGCTCTCAGTGGCTGCGCTCAGGGTATTGAACACTAGTACCCTGAGAAGCTCAGAGTTGTGCAGACCCCTCAATGTCACCTTCAGTAAGTCAGGGGCTGGGATGGCAATAGTAAATAAATAATAATAATTACTGGCTGAGGCTTCTGCTTAGATAATACATGTGCAGTAATCGATGGACCCACAAGGAATGGCCCTAGTGGGCATCTGTGCAGGTGGTAGCATTTAATTTAGAGTGATGGGGACAGGGCATGTAATGGGAGATGAATTAGGGTAAGTGGGAGCAGTGGGTCTTTGTGTTACCAATGGGTGTTTCTATGATAAGATAGCTGAGCTGGTGGGGCAAGCAGTGGCAAAATGTATTTTGTCCAAGGTGAAAAAACAGCAACATCCAACTTGGATGACAGAACTTGATCATTGGCAGACCTTGATTATATTGAGCACAAGTGTTCACATTTTAAGCCTTGTGAGGATGTTCAGTCATGTGAAATAACTCAAAGGAGATTATCTGTGAAAGAAAGAAAGAACTAATATAAAACATCCCCTTTATCTTTTCTATACTTCAAGTCTTAAATATTCAGAGAAAAGGATTATGGGGGCTCTTTTTCTTGCGTGGTCAAAGTATTAAAATCACTCGAAGTACATGTAAAAACTGGTTGTATTACGAATACAGCATCAGATTACAGTGGAAAGGGCAGAAGAGAAGATCAGGGACTAGTCAGCACTGAACCTGGATTTGTCTTTGTATCAAATATAGTACCAGGGTAGAGATTAAATCCCAAGGGACCTAGGCTCTATTCAGTTTTAAGCATAAGAGCATTACTGATGATGCTAATGTAAGTTAAACACCCCACTGATTGACTTTAGCTACATAGAACATGTGAAAGATTCTTCACTGACTTGTACCTTCCCTGGTCATATGCATGTGGGCAGAGTGACTGTAAAGTACCACCACATCAGTGTGATGGTGTTTTATAGAGAGTAAAAACAAACATGCACATGACTCCACATTAACACCACTTTAATATTGATGATGCATGCTGCAGGGCTGTATTGCTCCCTGTGCAGCCCTGCAGCATGCATAAGAAACGTTAAAGCAGACTTAAGGTGCAGGTCTGTTTTCACACAGAGGCTTGCCCTTAGTGGGGGCCACAATAATTGGGACATGAGCTCAAACCCACCATAGCCTTGCTATACCACTGGTCCTTCTCCGGATATTTTATTCTTTATCTCAACCATATCCCTGCAGGGCCTGTGGATTCTCAAGAATCCTTCAGTCATTCTCCAGGCCTGTCCTCCTAGACTATTCTCTGACCTAAAGGGTCCACAAACAAACAGTTCCATGTTCCTGCGTGTTCTGTAAACTTTCCTGGTGGTCCCCCTTCTGAGCTCCTGCTTAAGTCTTTATTATGCTGCCAAGTTGGCCATTACCTTTGCATGACTGTTCTCAGTTTGAGGCAATTAGCCACTAGCAGAGTGGTTGGGCTGTTGACCCTCAAAGGCCAGTCACTTGCAAATTGATAGAGCTCATTCACACAGCAGGGGGATCCAGTATGGAGCACACTGTGCTACTACTTTTTTATGGTGGGATAATGGGTATTGTGTGCTTGCCACGCAGGTCTGCTTAACATAACCTCTCCTCAATACACAGTCACATACCAGTGGCCCAGGTACCCATTCACAGTTAGATCCAGGCAATGGCACTGATGCAAGATCAGAATTTGGCCCACTTAGATAGACTGGAAATGGCTGCCTGGCATGAGAAGCATTAGAGGTGTGCACCAGGGACCCATGTCATTTTTGTTTTCATTTTTGTTATTTAAATCTGTCATTTTTGTTTTCATAAATATCAAATTTTCATTTTCATTTTTGCTTTTCTTTTCATTTCCCATTGGTTTTAATGGAAAACACATTTTTGGTTGTACTTTTTTGTTTTTCATTATATTTGTCTGAAACCTGGAATAATTATACCTTCAATGGAAGGCATTAAGTGTACCAAATTCCAAAAAGATTGGTTAAGGTAATCCAATTTTATAAGCAGTTTAATTATATTATTTTGTAAAAATCTTCATATATATTCTTAGCTGTAACTTCTTTGCCTCACATTTAATGTAGATGAAACCTGTCAAGTTTACACCCCTTCCCAAGTTTACTATCTATGACAACGTTCAGAAGGATTGGCTAAAGGGTCCTGGTGGTATAAGCAATTAACTAGAGGTGTGCACCAGGGGCCCATGTCATTTTTGTTATTTAAATATGTCATTTTCATTTTTGCTGTTGCTTTCATTTTTGTTTTCCATTGGTTTCAATAGAAAACACATTTTTGGGTGTACCTTTTCTGTTTTACATTATATTTGGCTGCAATGTGGAAGGATTTTACCTACAAGAGACGGCATTAAGTGTACCAAATTCCAAAAATATTGGATAAAGGAATCCAATTTTATAAGCAGTTTAATTATATTATGTTGCAAAAATCTTCATATACATTCTTAGCTGTAACTTCATTAACTCACATTTAATGTAGAGGAAACTTGGCAGATTTACATCCCTTCTAATATTTACTATCTCTGCCAACTTTCAGAAGGATTGGATAAAGGGTCCTGGTAGTATAAGCAATTAGCTTATAAATGTATGTCTGACTGTAACAACTTTGTGGTCCAACCACTTGTGTATGAAATTTGGCAGGGCTGTATATCACACTTTCATGATCATCTCTGTCAAATATCAGAAAGATGTTATAAAGGTTCCCAGTTTTATATGCCTGCACAGCATATGCAGAGGAGGAGCCTATGCCAGGGACTCTCTTACGTGTCACTGTGGTATAATATCAGTTTGTGATGCCAATTGCCCAGCAGAAATGTCAACCAAATATCCTCATTCTGTGCTGTGACCATCTCAATTTCTCTCCCCCACTTGTTACTGGGAAGTCAGAAGCATCTGTTTAGGAAAGAGCCAATAGAGATTTTCTTATGTCCTCTGTCACAGTGCTGCAGGATGTGATTGTGATGATAATTGGCCATTCTGGATGTGTAAACCATGTCTCCTGATTTCTGGGATGCTATCCCCAAAGTCCCAGTTATGTCCCTTCTATGCCCACCTCAGGGCCGCCCCCTATGCCCACCTCGAAGCTACTACTGATTGGTTCTGTAAAGCTGGAAGCATGCAGAAATTGGCCAGTTAATGTTTCTGTCAGTCTTTTGGGTTTCTCCACATCCTCCCTCCCCCTGCCATGCCAGGTGCCTGCCTCTGACTGGCACTGCATGCACTGCTATTTATCTGAATAATAGTCTTCAAGGGAACAACTTCAATTACTTATAAAATTGGGTTCCTTTATCAAATTGTCCTGTAGTTTGGAAGAGATGACAGGGAAAGTATGTGATACATTCCTGCCAAATGTCTTGTAAACAGGATGGAATATATAAATGTTATTTTTTTTAATTTATTTTTTTTTTTTTGTCTTATACCATCAGTACCCTTTATTCAATCTTTCTGAAAATTGTCAGGAGTGTTAAGCTTGTGGAGGGACATAATAGTCACAGGATGCAAGGACATTAGATGGAAGATAAAGAATTTGTAGCCATGAATGTGTATGGAGCTTTTCTTAAAATCACAACATTCAATTGCGTCTAAAATCAGTTCCCTTTATCTTATCTTTTCAAAAATGGTTACACATAGGGTGATTTCAGATGTTACGGGCACCTGAATCACCACAGTGGATTCCCAGCAGTGGCGAGCCACCCAGCCACCCACCGTGGTCCATGAAGGCCCCGAACAGAAGTGACGGGATCGAGACCACAGCAGGAAATCAGGCCAACAGACCACATCCCGGGGCAGCACAACAGATGTGATACTGAGTCCAGGCTGTTGTCAAAACACCCAGAAGGCACCGGGGTGGGGTGGGCGACAGGGCCAAAAGGAAACGCCCACACAAGGGAAACGGGAAGGGAGGGGGAGGAAGGAGAAGAGCCGCCGAGGCAGTACAGAGAACAGGCACAGAGATAACAAGGTCACAGCAGAACACACAGCACAAGCATACGCACAGGCACATTCACACCCGCACAGAAAAGGAAGGGAAGGGGGAACACAGCAGGATGGCCAACACACATGGCACAATGGGCAAAGGGGGGAGGGGGGGACCCAGGGCATGGGAAACGACATCCAGAACCCTGACAACAGCACAGGCAACCCCACAGCTACCCAGGCAGCCCTGGCATGGGGGAACCCCCCAGGGCAGAGCAGAAGCACAGGAGGCGGCCACATGGACAGGGAGCAGCCCGGGAATGGTCCAGGAGGCAGACAGGGACCTCGTGCACCGGTGGGGGTGCGATGAACGGGATGGAGGGCAGCCAGAGCTGAAGAGCTGAGCAGGCGATCCAACCCCCCCCCCCCGGGAGGACGCTGGAAGGCACAGTCCGGGAGCCCCAGAACCCCATGGTCACAGAGTCAACCTGGGGGGGGCACGGGCACAGGCGGGATCGCAGCTGGACGATGAAGGACGGCAGCACCAGGACACAGGACACAGCCACAGAAGAAGGCAACCATGAAGGGGAACAACAGTTGCAGAGGTGGACAGAGGGGGACGTGGAGGGGGCCCAGAGCCACAGGCAGGGGCAGTGGAACCCCAGGAACCTGCCAGCACAGCAGCGAGCCCGGGACAGCATGTAGGGAGTGGGCAGCTACCCACGGTGTCAGGGTGGAGACGGGAGCTCACAGCAGGGCCAGCAGCCAGGGCCCAGAAGGCACAGGGGGCCTCACAGCCAGCTGCAGGGGGCCATGAAGTGGCCCAGGTGGCCCACCAGGTGCACGTAGTGGGGCCACTGGAGCATGCCCCGACAGTAGCACAGTGCAGACATGTGGTGGGCAATGAGGTAGTACATCTCGAAGGGATCCTGCATGGCAAGCCCCACCTGGTCATCGGATCAGGACCACACACCAGCCAGCGCTGTCAGCTCCACCCCGGTAGGCTCCAACAAGTCATAGTCAGCAGCTGGGAAGCACAGAAGATGACCAAGTTCCAACAGGTGGTGATAGACTGCCCCACGCGACCTCTGGTACCCACGGGCCCTGTGAACGCAGCCAAAGAAGGACACAGACAGGGCAGGGCCCCCCTCCACCAGCAGGCCATGTAGGCAGCCAGGCTGTACACAGAGAGAGCAGACATGGTCTCCGCCCCGGACCACCCCACATGTGAACACCTCATCTCTGGGATGCGCCCATTGGGAAACAGACGCAGGCCCAGCGTCTCCGCATGCAGCCAGCAATTTCGGGCACTTGCCTCATAGCCAAAGTAGTGCAGGCCAGAGCTCAGACTCGCATAGGCACCTGTGAGGCTGTCTGGGCAGCTCAGGAGCAATTGCACGGCTGGGGAATGCCACAGGTCACACAGGGCCATGGTCTCATGGAAGGTCCAGCTATGGGGGGTGCCAGGGCCCGTGAGTCCTGGGCAAGCACTGCCAGCCATGGTCCAGCAAGCGACTGATACTAACTGCAAGGAAAGAGGAACCCCACAATCCCTGGAGGGATGGGAGGGGAAGCAGGGGAGCTCCAAGGCCAAGTGATAAGGCCACAACATGGCACGGCAAACGAGCGAGCCGTGGTGTGCAGACCCAGCCCAGCTGCTGGAACTGAGCACACATACAGGACAGCCTACACACAGATCAGGGTGGTGAGGACAACAGGCAGCCAAGACAGATAGGTGGGAGGTGATGACAGCAGGTGTTAACGGGAGACCTCAGTCCACGCGTGATTATTAGGGGGGGTCGGTACCCCAATATCCACTCATTTCTTTAATTTAGGGAAATTAGCCAAATTAGAGGTCCCCATGTGTCCCAGGGATCAATCTGAGGAACGACACGTGCTACAGTCAGTTTATGTTACCCTCCTGAAATTGTAAGGAGAGAGAGCAAGTTTCAATAAAACTGAAACAGGTTTATTGTTGTATAAAAACAGAAGTACAAAAGCAAGAA
>QEPC01006793.1:620772-639671 GCA_003113815.1 Sphenodon punctatus | reverse complement strand
GGGGGGGGGGGGGGGGGACAGCAGCAGCAGCAGAAGCAGCAGCAGCATCAGTGCACTATGAAGGAGCTGGGGTGGGGAAAACTGCCTATTCGATCAGCAGCTGCAGGATGTGGAGGGCAGCGTGGCTTTCAACTGAAAGCCACGCATATGTTAGGGGAAATGATTGCGCTCGATGGGCAGCCCTTCTCAGTGGGCAGGGACATGGGGTTTAGGTGCCTGATTGACTTCCTGGCCCCCCCAGTTTAAACTGCCCTCACACACCACACTGAGTCGGCAGGTGGTGCCAGCCTTGTACTGGGCTTTAAAGGAGTGGGTGAGGGAGCATCTGGCAGGGGCTGGGGGTGCCACCGTCCACTTCACCACCAACCTGTGGTCGAGCCGAAATGCGCAGCACGCCTACCTGGCAGTGACGGCGCACTGATGGCAGGACCCGGAGGCAGCATTTGGCAGTGGCAGAAGGGATACTGAAGCAGGGTATAGGTGGTCCCTGCTTCAGGCAGAAGTAATGGATGTCCCCCACACTTCTCAGAACATCGAGGCAGCCCTGACCACCATGGTGAGGGAGTGGGTCACACCAGGTGCATCCTTCACCAAGGGGTGCATGCTGTGCCACGGGTTCTGCTACTGGGCAATCCAATATTTGCTGCTGCTGCCAATGCCACCTCTGCTGTATCACGGGTACTGTGCCCTGGCAATCCAATGCCTGCTGCTGCTGCCAATGCTGTCTCTGCTGTGCCAGGGGTACTGTGCCCAGGCAATCCAATACCTCCTGCTGCCAATGCTACCTCTGCAGTGCCATAGGTTCTGCTACCGGGTAATCCAATGTCTGGTGCTGCTGCCAATGCTGCCTCTGCAGTGCCATGGGTTCTGCTACCAGGTAATCCAATGTCTGCTGGTGCTGCCAATGCTGCCTCTGCTGTGCCACGGGTACTGTGCCCGGGCAATCCAATACCTGCTGCTGCCAATCCTGCCTCTGCAGTGCCCTGGGTTCTGCTACCGGGTAATCCAATGTCTGCTGCTGCTGCCAATGCTGCCTCTGCTGTGCCATGGGTTCTACTACCGGAAAATCCAATGTCTGCCGCTGCTCCAAGCCTGCAATGCCTGTCCAGGTAGGGGTGCTAGGCCAGTCACCAAGCCCCAAGCCTTCCCAGCCTCTGCTGCTGCTTCTGCCACTCGCTCTCAGATGGCCAGCCATGATGCCACAGGCACCCCCAGGGGCCAAGCACCAAGCCTGCCTGCCCGGACAACCCGGGGTGCCAAGCCCCAAGCCTTCCCGGTCTCTGCTGCTGCTGTGTCTCTGATGGCCTGCCATGCCCCCACAGGCACCCCTGGAGCACCCTAAGCCTCTGCCGCAGCCAAACTTTCCGAACGTTGGGNAGGTCCGAACTCCGTGGAACTGAACTCAAACTAAGTTTTCGGACCGAACGGCCAAACATCTGAACCCCGTTCTGCTCGCGCATCCCTAATAACAAAGCTTGTGAAAAGAATTGTTATGGATCTGGTCTGCTCCAGTCCCCGCTGAGAATGTAACTCCCTGTGGGAATTCATCCCCGAGGAATGCAACTCATTGTATGGGGCCATCAGCCACACCTGAGCTTGTCTGTCAGTCTCTTATCTTAATGGTTCTGGCCAGGTACTGGCTGGGTAGTGTTGAGCACTGGGTGGGACAGCTTGCAGTTTGGAGAGAGAGAGGAGAGAAGAGCTGCAGTCTAGAAGGAGGCAGCATGTTGGAGTTTGGGAGAGAGGGGAGAGGCTACAGAGATAGCCCCTGAGGTGTTGAACCTCGCATCCATCTGTTTACACCCACTGTTCAGTGGGACCTGGCCGGAGGAGCTGGCAGCTGATCCCAGCCATTCCTCTCGGCTTGTACATTTGTAAAGTAAATGGACTCTTAACAGTAAATCTCAAGTTTCTCTGACTAAGGACAAGGTGGTGCAGGAGGTGGGGTGAAAGCCTCCATTTCAGGATACCTCACAAACAGCCTGAGCACTGCTAGGAAATTTTCCGAATGGGCTGGCGAGGGAACAGGGCAAGCACTCCACCACTGCCCACTCTGAAAACTTCCTACTGGTGCCCCCTGAGCCCAACTGAGCCCCCTTGCTCCTGAGAAGGACACATTGGAAGAGATAGTGGCTGATTCTGTGTCAGGTATCTGGAGAACCAAAGGCTCAGAAGATGTGGGGCATCTTTGGTAAGAGTGAGTTTGCGTTTTACAGATCCAACACACAAACCAAAGGCATGTCAGTAGCACAGTAGAAAACATCATACAAATAAGTGATTTTACCCCTGAAGACATAGCAGGAAGTCTTGTGGTTCTTGGTTTCAATTTAAAAGTACTCTGTGGTTTAACTGAAGTCTTATTTCTCCCAGAAACAAAGTCACTCTCTGTCAGTACTCAGACATGCATGACCAGTGCTAGGTGAACTTCAAAAGATTCAGCTTTTGGATTTGCCTCAGAGATGTATCAAAACATACGACTCCCTAGACAAAGCTTACTGAACTAGGTAGAAGTCAGTCAAAGATTCCCGCTTCTTGTAAGACTTCCAATACTTTCTCTCTGGTTGGGTCACAGAGAGCAGATGTAGAAATGACAAAGGTTTAAATGAATACAAATACTCTTACTTTTCCTACACAAGTTTTTGTATCCTTAGTAAAGAGCCTTCCAGCTGTGCACAGAAATAACATGTTGGTAGGTCTTTGTGGAGGAAGTGTCATCATTTTGGAAAATGGTTCAACAACTTTGTTTGCCAATTTAAAAAAAAACAATACTTCGAAGTAAATGCTGCCTGCAAGAGGGGGGAGGGGGTGGGAATTTCTGCTATTCGTGTTTGTGCAAATCTCCAGCCTTTGGGTAGGTGTTTCTTTCTCTTTGTCTCCTCAAAATCTGGATGAATTAATTAACTAGTTTGTCCTGAGCAGTTAAGGAGCTTACCTACAAATTTATTACCTGCTGTTCTTTAAAGGAATAAAGCACAGATATTCTACCTTTAAAACTACTAATGATGAGTGAGAAATCAGCCAGAAACCAAAGACTCATTAACAGCAGCACAATATATTCCAACTTCTAGGACACACAATTTTGTCAAGTGAAAATAACAAAAAAGTTTTGTTGCCCAAAGGGTGGTGGGGAAAAAAGGCTGCTTTCACACATTACAAAAGGTGTAGATACCTGGTATTATTTTCAGTTATTATAAAAGGTCATTTTTTAATGTGTGAAATGAATGTACTATTCCCTTTTAGAACATGGGTCATTGTAAAAGCCGCATTTGGTGGTTTTACAGCAACCCAAGATCTCACAGCATAGAAAAGGAATAGTGCAGTCACACATTACAGAAATTGCAGAATTATAATACCCAGTTGTAGCAGGGACCCACTGGCTGTGGGTTGAGTACTTGCAGGATCAGACCCCAGGAAGACTGTCACTCAAGAGTAAAATCCAGAAGTAGTTTATTCACTATACTCCATAGGCCAGGCACCAAACCCCTGGCCAGTCCTTTGCACAAGCACATGGTCAATTACATACAGGTTAGCCAAGCCAAACATCCTTAATCTAGCTCACATCCACATACCTCAGCTCCTCGCATCAGGCATCCTTTTTTTCAGGATCCTCCAAGCCATTTCTCCAGAGATATGCTCTCCTTCATGGTCAGACACAGACTGACACTTGTGTCCTGAGCTGGCTTCCTTTATACTGGTAGCCACACCCCAAACACATCAGCTTCCTGTGGTGGCCATCTTAGATTCCACTGGTGGCCATTTTGTGGCTCAAATCTGCAACATTATCTCAAGTTATTATAATAGCCCATTTTGTAATGTGTGAAGTAACAGTTAATGAAGAAGGGCTAGGAGCAGTAGAAAGTACCTATTTATTATTATTATTAATTATTATTATTATTATTAGCAAGCATTTATATGGCACCAGCAATGTACCTGGCACTTTACAAAGTAATGAAATAGACACTGTGTCTGCCCTAGGGCTTACAATCTGAGAGACGGGATTGAGGGGAGGGGGAGGTGAAGGAAGGGGAACAGAGGGAGAGACAAGGAGTGTAACATTCATGAAGATACGAGGTTCCAGGTACACGTGCTTGGCTTGGTTACATCGAGAATTATGGCTGGCTGGTCCATGTGGTGAGGATATGAGTAGACAGACCTCAGGTAACAGATTGTACTGGATGGAGGGTATCAGCAGGAGTTAGGTGAGGGGAGCAAGGGCAGAGTGGAAGAGGTGGGTCTTGAGGAGGGATTTATTTATTTATTTATTTATTTATTTAAAACTTATATCCCACCCCTCCTGCCCAAAGGCAGGATTTGAATGTACGAAGGGAGGGGGCAAGGCAGATGTGGGCAGGGAGGGAGTTCCAGGAGTGGGGGACAGCTAGGGAGAAGGGACGAAGGTGGATAGGGGAGCAGAGGAGGCGAGAGAGGGGACAAAGGAGGAGCAGAGTTCATGGACTGGAGTACGGAGGGAAATTAGCGCTGAGAAGTAGGGAGGAGCAAGGTTGTGAAGAGCTTTATAGGTGAAGACTAGGAGCTTGTGCAGGATTCGTTCAGGAAGGGGGAGCCAGTGAACAGAGGAGAGGAGGTGCTGCATGTGGTCGAAGCGACGGGCGAGGTTGATTACCCCGGCAGCAGAGTTTTGGTTGGAGATAAGGGGAGAAAGGTGAGAGCGGGGGAGGTCAGTGAGAAGGAGGTTACAGTAATTGAGAAGAGAGATGACCAGGGCGTGAACAAGGGTTTTGGCAGAGGAGACAGAGATAAAAGGGTGAATCTTATTTATTTATTTATATTTCTACCCCGCACCCTCCTGCTCACAGAGCTGCTCGTTGTGGCTTACAAAACATATAATGATAATAATAATAAAACAAACACAAAATATACAATTTAAAATTCCTTACAAATATTTACAAAAAGGGCAGAACCCACCCCCCTCCCCAATCCACCCTACCCGTCTCCCTGTCCAAAGGCCCAGTGGAACAGCCATGTCTTACACCGTCTTCAGAAAGAGGGGAGGTATGGGGTCAAGCGGGAGGGAATTCCACAACCTGGGAGTGGCCACCGAGAATGCACTCCCCATCATCGCCACCCAGGAAACCTGGGGGACTTCGAGTCAGGTCCCCGGCCAACCGCACGGGCTGCAATACGATCTTGGGCCTGAGGCGGTCCCGCAGGTAAACCAGGCCCAGACCGTTTAGGGCTTTGTAAGTCATTACCAACACCTTGAATTGGGCCCAGAAGATAATATGCAGCCAGTGCACAGAACGGAGCACTGGTGTAATGTGCTCACGGCGACCCATCCCTGTTAAAAGATGGACCACCGCATTCTGCACCAGCTGCAACCTCCAGACGGTCCCCAAGGGCGGCCCCACATAGAGTGCGTTACAGTAGTCTAATCGAGAGGTAATAAAGGCATGGATGATGGTGGCCAGATCCGAGTCTGAAACATATGACTGCAGCCGTCGTACCAGATGCAACTGGCAAAATGCTCCCCTCGCCACAACCTCCACCTGGAGATCCAGGTGGAGCTGTGGGCTAAGGAGTACCCCCAGACTATGGACCTGTGTGACCAAAGGGGAGCAAACCCCATCAATGATGGGAGCAACCACCCCACCCACCCCAGCCCTACCCACCAGCAGCACCTCGGGCTTGTCAGGATCCAACTTCAGACGATTCACCCTCATCCAGCCCCCCACAGTTGCCAGGCACCAGGTAAACACCAAGACTGCCGGGTCTGGGTCTGCAGAAAAAGAGAGGCCAAATTGTGTGTCATTGGCGTACTGATGACAACGCATGCCAAACCCTCTCACTACCTTGCCCAGAGGCTGCATATACACATTGAACAGGAGGGGGGACAGAATAGAACCCTGCAGGACTCCACATGTGAGGTCCCAGGGAGATGAAGTACATTCCCCCAGAACCACACGGTGAGTTCTCCCAGCCAGGAACAAGCAGAACCATTCAAGAACAATTCCGCCCACCCCAGCCTGGTTCCGCAGCCAAGCCACCAACATCTCATGATCAACAGAATCAAATGCAGCTGACAGATCTAATAAAATTAAAATAGAAGATCTGCCCTGATCTAATTCATGGCACAGGTCATCAACCAAAGCCACAAGCGCAGTCTCCGTGCCAAACCCAGGACGAAAACCAGACTGTGAGGGATCAAGAAAACTGACCCGATCCAGATGCTCCTGAAGCTGCTGAGCCACTACCCATTCAATAACCTTCCCTAAAAAAGGAAGGTTAGAGACTGGCATCTTAGCAATGCTATGGAGGGAGAAGTGACAGGATTTGCCAACAGAGTCAATGTAGGGTTTAAAAGAAAGGGGTGAGTCAAAGCTGAAGCCTAAGCTATGGGCTTCGGTGATGGGAAGGATGGTGACCCCGTTGATAAGGATCAACAGGGAAGAGGGAGAGGAAGGATATGGGGGGGATAATAAGGAGTTCAGTTTTAGGCATGTTGAGTTTGAGTGGACATTGAGACATCCAGGTAGAGATATCAGAGAGACAGCTGGTGAGGCGAACTTGAATAGATGGAGAGAGAGAGAGGGAGTAGAGAGATAGAGTTGAGTGTCATCAGCATAGAGGTGATATTGCAAGCCATGGGAGGCAATGAGTTTGCCTAGGGACAGGGTGTAGATAGAGAAGAGGGGAGGGCCAAGGACAGAGCCTTGGGGAACACCAACTGAGAGGGGAAGGGAGGAGGAGGTGGAGTTGGCAAAAGACACATTGAAGGATCGGTCAGAGAGGTAGGAGGAGAACCAGTCGAAGACAGAGCCACGGAAGCTAAGGGAGTGAAGTGAGTCCACCAGCAAGAGTGAGTGATCAACAGTATCGAAGGCAGCAGTGAGGTCAAGGATGACAACAATGGAGTAGAGGCGATTAGATTTAGCCACAAGAAGATCGTTGGCGATCTTAGCGAGAGCAGTTTCAGTATTCAGTAGGGTAAAGGGGTGAATTGGAGGGGGGTCAAGGGAGGAGTCAAGGAGTCAAGGGTGTCTAATTATCCTTTGTGCTCCTGCAATGTTTTGCATCTTCAAGGTATTTTGCAAAATAGCCACTATTGCTCTCCCTTTATCCTGGGGGTCAGATTCTCTCAGCACAAGGCATGTATAGCTCATACTGAATTTTCCAATATGTGGTTACAAGAAGGCTCCTGGTAAGCAGGTAACTGAAGCATTGTCCTATTTGAGAATGACACTCAGCCCTGAGAGCTCATCATCTACTTGTTTCATACAATATAACCATCCATATGCACAGGTATTGAAAACTAGCCACAGTCTGTATTTGGCCTCTGGACCTGAGATTCCCCACTCTGGGTTAAGGAAGAAGAAAGGATGAAGGAAGGAGAGCAATGGATTTCTACCATCGATCCATCCCTTGCATGCCCTCATTTCCACTCCCTTCCCCTAAGGTCATCTGTACTTGAGAGTAGGCACTGGATCCACTGGCCAGATCCAAGAACTGGAAAGGGCCCAAATAAACAATCATGGTCTGGATTTGGCCAACAAGCGGGAGCTTCCTCACCTCACCCCTGCTTTAGACAGAAAAAATAACTGAACACTTAAAACATATTCTGCATCCTTCCTACCCGAGAGACAAATGGTTCATGTTCAGTTAAGCTTATGGAGGCAACATGACTTAAATGAAAGTTTTGACTTCAGGATATTGGCTTGGAAGAGAACATGGCACTGTGTCTGAGAACTAAAGGAAATTATCTTCCAGCTGCAATGTGATTCTGTTAGCATCCTAAAATTAGTTTTTAATCTCTGACTGGCACCCCATTCTCTGCCACTCAAGTGTCACTATCTAAAGAGCTGCTTATGGCCACTTGGATAGCATCTATTTTCCTATAATCCTTTTAGCACTATAAATACTAAAGCAGGCACTTTAACCCTCAGTCTAACCCCATAATGACTCCTATTAATTGTGTGGAATTAGTCATTTTTTTAAAAAAAACACCTTTAGAAAACAAACAAATTCAAGAATTTTTTGTAACTGGAAAAAAATACATAACTTAAAAGTGTTCTTTGACTTAGCTGCAAGTTTCCTCAACAGTGAACATACAGTCTCTCTACGACCTGAGTAAGAGAAAATCTTCAATAGAGTTTTCCAGTATGGGAGCCATGAAACACAACATTATGCTTTCATCATTTAAAGGATGTTGGAATCCACAGCAGCCAATGCCTAATACAGTTCTAGGTATAAAATACCACGGTTAACCTTCAGGGACGGATTGGGCCATCAGTGGAAACCAGGACAATTCCCAGTGGGCCGGTCTGGAGCTACAACTCCCACGGAGCCAGGTACCTCCCTATGCACTGTAGTGATCCCTCCCTGCCTGCAGGGGCCATTTCTGCCTCCCTCATGAAGCCTCCAGCCCAGGACAGCACAGCCTGGATCTGCTCAGGGAGCCACAGTCGGTACCTTGGAATAGGGTTGCCACCTATGCACATTTCTAAGGAACATGTATGAAAAATACATGTTGCAGGCCCTGCAACATGTATTTTCATAAGTGTTCCTTAAAAATATGCATAGGTGGCAACCCTACCGGGGAACCCCATGTATCCCATAGGTTAAGCCCCCCACCCTCATGGACCTCCCCTTGACCCCTTTCTCAGGCTGGTATGCCCAGCCCCATTCCAACCCTCTGCCCTCAGCAACCTGGGCCCCCAGCCCTCTCCCATCCCCCCATTCCCCAGTACCCGCACCCTCTGTGCTCCATGATCACCTACCCCAGTACCCGCACCCTCTGTGCTCCTTCCCCGGTACCCGCACCCCCTGTGCTCCATGACCACCTACCCCCTGCCCCTCAGCACCCCTCTCCCAACCCCTCAGCACCCCCTTCCCCGGTACCCGCACCCTCTGTGCTCCATGACCACCTACCCCCTGCCCCTCAGCACCCCTCTCCCAACCCCTCAGCACCCCCTTCCCCGGTACCCTCACCCTCTGTGCTCCATGACCACCTACCCCCTGCCCCTCAGCACCCCTCTCCCAACCCCTCAGCACCCCCTTCCCCGGTACCCGCACCCTCTGTGCTCCATGACCACCTACCCCCTGCCCCTCAGCACCCCTCTCCCAACCCCTCAGCACCCCCTTCCCCGGTACCCGCACCCTCTGTGCTCCATGACCACCTACCCCCTGCCCCTCAGCACCCCTCTCCCAACCCCTCAGAACCCCCTTCCCCGGTACCCGCACCCTCTGTGCTCCATGACCACCTACCCCCTGCCCCTCAGCACCCCTCTCCCAACCCCTCAGCACCCCCTTCCCCGGTACCCACACCCTCTGTGCTCCATGACCACCTACCCCCTGCCCCTCAGCACCCCTCTCCCAACCCCTCAGCACCCCCTTCCCCGGTACCCACACCCTCTGTGCTCCATGACCACCTACCCCCTGCCCCTCAGCACCCCTCTCCCAACCCCTCAGCACCCCCTTCCCCGGTACCCGCACCCTCTGTGCTCCATGACCACCTACCCCCTGCCCCTCAGCACCCCTCTCCCAACCCCTCAGCACCCCCTTCCCCGGTACCCGCACCCTCTGTGCTCCATGACCACCTACCCCCTGCCCCTCAGCACCCCTCTCCCAACCCCTCAGCACCCCCTTCCCCGGTACCCGCACCCTCTGTGCTCCATGACCACCTACCCCCTGCCCCTCAGCACCCCTCTCCCAACCCCTCAGCACCCCCTTCCCCGGTACCCGCACCCTCTGTGCTCCATGACCACCTACCCCCTGCCCCTCAGCACCCCTCTCCCAACCCCTCAGCACCCCCTTCCCCGGTACCCGCACCCTCTGTGCTCCATGACCACCTACCCCCTGCCCCTCAGCACCCCTCTCCCAACCCCTCAGCACCCCCTTCCCCGGTACCCGCACCCTCTGTGCTCCATGACCACCTACCCCCTGCCCCTCAGCACCCCTCTCCCAACCCCTCAGCACCCCCTTCCCCGGTACCCGCACCCTCTGTGCTCCATGACCACCTACCCCCTGCCCCTCAGCACCCCTCTCCCAACCCCTCAGCACCCCCTTCCCCGGTACCCGCACCCTCTGTGCTCCATGACCACCTACCCCCTGCCCCTCAGCACCCCTCTCCCAACCCCTCAGCACCCCCTTCCCCGGTACCCGCACCCTCTGTGCTCCATGACCACCTACCCCCTGCCCCTCAGCACCCCTCTCCCAACCCCTCAGCACCCCCTTCCCCGGTACCCGCACCCTCTGTGCTCCATGACCACCTACCCCCTGCCCCTCAGCACCCCTCTCCCAACCCCTCAGCACCCCCTTCCCCGGTACCCGCACCCTCTGTGCTCCATGACCACCTACCCCCTGCCCCTCAGCACCCCTCTCCCAACCCCTCAGCACCCCCTTCCCCGGTACCCGCACCCTCTGTGCTCCATGACCACCTACCCCCTGCCCCTCAGCACCCCTCTCCCAACCCCTCAGCACCCCCTTCCCCGGTACCCGCACCCTCTGTGCTCCATGACCACCTACCCCCTGCCCCTCAGCACCCCTCTCCCAACCCCTCAGCACCCCCTTCCCCGGTACCCGCACCCTCTGTGCTCCATGACCACCTACCCCCTGCCCCTCAGCACCCCTCTCCCAACCCCTCAGATATATAATAATAATTTATTACCAGCATTAGCTGTTTGCCATAGCTGGAAAAGGTGTACACAAACAAATAAACATTAGGGTTTTACATACCCATTACAATTCGATAATAATACAGCAATAAAATTAATTAATTTACTACACAACCACTAGGATCTCAGCACCCCCTTCCCCGGTACCCGCACCCTCTGTGCTCCATGATAGAAGCTGGGGGTTGGGGAGCTTAAGAGATGCACTCAGGATAGGAAAAGGAAAGAAGTTCCAGATCATGGATCTTTACCATGGCTCTGTCCCCTCTCCTTGTGCACATGCCCTCATTTCTGCTTCCTTCCCCTGAGCCCAGTCTTTCAGCACTTGTGGGCAGGAACTGGATCCAAGGGTCAGATCCAGGAAGTGGATCCAGGGGTCAAATAAAAGCTATCCACAGGCTGCATGTTAGTGACAAATACACACACAGTTAAGAGCCTACAGTCCAGACTCTGGCTAGCCAAAACTCTAGGATGAAAACAGGGAAAGAAAACCACTGCTTTGGGGATGCCTCTGCCTCTTCCCCAGCCCCATACCCCGCACTCAAATTTGGGGGGGCTCAACTCACAAAGGCGAAGATATGAACCACAAAAAAAGGTTGGGACGGTCCAATATTGACCATGACCAATTAACTTTTAAATTGTTATAACTTTAGATCACAGTAATGGATCTGCTTGGGCCACTTTCAGAATATTTTCCAGGGCTGTTTTAAGTTCCCAGTTCCCAGTCTGCCCTTGTTAACTCTAATAAATTGGTATGTGTGATTCCCTACATGTTTAATGTACATGTCTATGGATACAGTATTGAACATGCATTATTTATATAAGCACTTTCATTGTTCAAAATGCTTCATAATCCTTATTTTATTTATTCATTTATTTATTTATTAAAAGCATTTCTACTCCACCCCTCTTGCACACAGGCAACTCACAGGCAACTCTGGGTGGCTTACAGCAAAAAAAATCAACATACAAAATAAAGACATCAATATAAATACCAGAAATTAAAAACCATAAAACAGATAAAAATTATACAAAGATCAATACAAACCCCCAAGCCATTTCCCCTAACACACCCCACCCCCTGCTCCCCACCAAACTCTTGATGAAAGAGTCAGGTTTTGCAACTGCGTCGGAAAGCAAGGAGATTCGGGCTGAGGCGAACCTCCACCAGTAAGGCATTCCAAAGTGATGGCACAGCCACCAAGAATGCCTGCCTGCCTAGTTCATCCCCATCACACCCCTGTAAGGAAGGTCATTATTATGCCCATTTTACAGATGGAGAACTGAAACTAAGAGATAATGACTTCCCCAAGGCCATCCAAAGATTGTGTAAGCATCTAACTCTCTAGCTTGTTCAGGACATGCTTTTGTATGCTCTTCATGAGGAAAGCTTGCACATCATTCAAACTGTGGAAACAACTTAAGCTAGGGGTCAAGAGGTACCAAACCAAAGGGAGTCCGAAATAATTTGAAGCCTAGAGTAGCAACAGCTTTAATGAAGAGAAAGGGAATGCTGTACTGTTTTTTGTTGGGCCTTCAAAGGAACACGTTCAACTTCAAAATGGTAGTTGCAGGGAAAGTTTGTTCCAGAGCAGATATAGCTATTGATCTGCAGTTTTTAAAAAATTCAGGCCTTTGACTGAGCAGAGAAATCTGAGAAAGCTGAATCAAGGATGAAAAGCCTGCTTCCCTTTCCAAAGCCCATTAAGTTCATGAATTTGAAACCAAGTGTGCATTTCAAAATAGGCAGAAAACCCCTATGCAACTTGTCCACTGTAGTCTCTGCATCTGCACCGGGCATTATCCAGGCACTCCTGACCCTACAAGAATATGATTTTTCAGCATTTTTAAGACTTTCGAAGAGGGATAAAAACAATATGGCAAGCTCCATCCTTTTTTTGTCCTGTGAATGCACTGTGTAAAGTTAAAAAGTGATGTGAACCTGAGACAAACCCAGCCTTCACTCAGACTCCACAGACAGAGGATGAAAACTAATGAGACAGCGGAGAGGCAGCCCACAACCACCACTCCCTCGGTCAACGTGCACTGCAGAACAAATGTGCAGGCAAAGCCAGGCAGGAAGAAAGCCATCCCCCCATCCCCATGGGTAGGGTGGAGGAACCAAATACACAGGTGGGAGTCTGGCCAACTGGTGGCCCCACCCGCTTCCAGCACCCTGCACTCCTCACCCCGCCATGATATACAGCCATGGTGAACAGCGGGCAAAAGAAACCGCCGCAGCCATCTGCCCTTCACGGTAATCCAGGAGAGTGGGTGCAGCCACAGGCAGCCAGCCACAGACAGAACCAATCACCGCCCATGAAACCTGTCTGCAAGGAGAAAAGCACATACTCTATGCAGAGGAATAAAAGGGGGAAACAGGAGGGAAAAAATGGAAGGAGCCGCATGGGGGCCAACCAGTCCCCCTGGCAGGCTGCCAGTCCAGTCCCTTCCAGCCACAGGTCAAAGATTAGTCACACTGGCAGTCCACAGCGCCAAGTTCCAGCGTGGTCCCGGCCCCTGCGGGTGGGGGGGGGGAATCCTCTCCTCTCTCCACAGATCAGTCATCACACTGGCAGTCCATAGTGGAAAGGTCTAATGGGGTTCCGGCGCCTTGGGGGGGGAACCCACTCTCTCTGCATATAACCCCCATTGATACTTCCCCAATATACGCTGAGCTACCATATAGTGGGGGCCCCGGGTTGAAAGCATCCCCACACGCCAGGACAACTTGCACTTCTGGCCATATCCAGTCCTCGTACAGGGCACAAAGCCCTGCAGTTGGTTCCTCCTCCTGGTAGGTAGCCCTCCTCAGCCCCTCCCCCCCACAAGAGGTCTAGTTTCAGCATCTGATCAAGGCACTTGCACCGGCCCCACCTGTGTCTCCTCGCCCTCAGCAGGGCACTGGCAAACAAAAGTGGCAGAGAGGGTCCAGTCCAGGTGAAAATCAGAAAGCTCTGAGATCTCCTGTAAAGCCATGCTCTTGTTCACATCCCACTGTCCCATCACCCCCGGGGGGTGCCTCAGCACCTAGAAGCCCATCTCACTCACCCAATGCTTGCCCTCGTTCCATACGCACGGTGCCCCGGGAGCTGCATATACCAACTCATGAACCCATAGCCGGCTGCCCAGGAGGATGGGTCAGCCAGCAGCCCCTGCACATCCCCCCTCAAGCAAACGTCAATGAGCACTGAGGGGTCAGAGATCCCCAATCTCTCTGGCCAATACAAAAGGAGGCAGGAACAGGCTGAAACACTGGCCATGGTGGGCCGGTTGACAGTCAAGTACACAGTAGGAGCCCAGGATGGCAGAATGGGGGCCAGGAGCAGCACAGGCTGCTTTCAAACAAGAAAGTAATGTTCCCTAGATAAGGAAATACCCGAGTCTGTGCCAACCAACTGGGAGAACAGCTCCCACGGAGCAATCCCCAGAAAGAGACCTTAAGTTGCACCCCTGGTCACTTTGTTACATGGGGGTCCCTTCTGCCCCCCCCCCCTTTCCCATCCTGTCCCGGGTGAGACACCTTGATCCCAAGATGCCCATAAGCTGCAGATGAGCAAGTACAGGACCGGGGCAGGGTGGTACACCCAAGCCCCCTGGGGCTGTGGACAGAAATGGGTTCAGCTGTGCAAGGACAATCCCATCGGGTTCCCCTTCTCCCCCCAGAGAGATACCATGATCCCACGGTGGCCGTAAGCTGCAGATGAGCAAGCACAGGGCCGGGACAGGGTGGTGCCTTCCCACCCCCAGCTGACATCAGAAACAGACTTTCAGCTGTGCAGGGACCATCTCAGCCAATAGCTGGACATGCAGTCAGCCAGGTGATGGCAGATAGGTGCTTACATGCAGCATGTCACCATTTCAAAGGCTCTGGTGCGGTGTTTGAAGGCACCACAGCTATCTGTAGAAGAGCCATGAATCATGAGCATCTAGCAGCCCTTCAAGTTCCTCATAACAGCTGCTGAGGCGTGTCAGCAAGCACTCCAGGTGATGAAAGTTATCTGCTGCACCCTGGCATGAGGCCTCAGGATCCTCTGCGGGATGCAGGCCAGGGTGCTGTAGCGCTGGCATCTGTGAGCCATCACATCTGAGGTGGGGTGCACGCATGGCTGGGCACCAGACACTAGCCCATATCCGTCACTGACAGGCCATGTTGGCAGGGATGGAGGTGATGCAATGGGACCTGCAGGTTACCTGTCCCAGGCCACGGGTTATCTGTCCCAGGACATCGCAGCAGCAAGCCTCACCCTTTGGCAGGTGATGCCAGTTCTCCTGATTACGAGTTTCAGCCCTACCCCAAACCCGTGGAGCATTGCCATTTAGATGTTCTCCACCCCAGCCTGCTACTGCTCTGTGACCCAGCAGTTCACCTTGGGAACATCCATGGTGGATGCCATCCTGCTAGATTTCTGAGAGACCATCAAGTCCCTGTTGCTCAACAGGATGGTCCAATCCATTGACCCTGAGGAGGTGATGGAAGGCATTCAGGTGGGGGGTTTCCCAAATTGCATTGGTGCAATCAGTGGCACCTACATTGCCATAATCTGACCACCCCTATTGCCGGGATCAGTACATCAACATTATTATTATTATTATTATTATTATTAACAAACATTTATATAGTGCCAGCAGTGTACCTGGCACTTTACAAAGTAATAAAACAGACACGGTCCCTGTCCATAGGGCTTACAATCTGAGAGACAGGAGGTGGGGGAGAGACTTAGGAAGGGGAACAGAGGGAGAGACAAGGGGTCTAACATTCATGAAGTTGCGAGGTCTCAAGTGCACGTACTTGGCTTGGTTACGATGAGAATGACAGCAGGCAGGTCCATGTTGCAAGGATAAGGGTAAACCGATCGTAGGTATAGGAATAGTGGCTCAGAAGGATAAAGAGTCAGACAGAGCAGAGCGAAAGAGGTGAGTTTTAAGGAGAGATTTGAAGGTATGAAGGGAGGGGGCAAGGCGGATGTGGACAGGGAGGGAGTTCCAGGCATGGGGGGCAGCAAGTGAGAAGGGACAAAGGCGCTTAGGGGAGCAGGGAAGGCATGGAAGGGTGAGAGAAGGGACAGAGGAGGAGCGAAGTGCACGGGCATGAAGGGGTACTACTCTTTGATTCTGCAGGAGGCAGTGGACCACCGTAGCCAGTTCATGGATGTGGTGTCCAGCTGCTCTGGTTGGAGTCCTGACACCCGCATGCTGCAGCAGTCCCCCTTCTTCACCTGGATATATATAGAGGGTGTGATCATGAAACTCATCATCCTGGGGAACCCAGCCTATCCCTGATGCCATGGCTCATGAAGGCCTATCCTGTGACCCACACCCCGAAACAAACCCAGTTCAACAGCAGTTGAGTGTCTCCCGGTGTGTAGTGGAACAGGTGTTCAGTGTGCTAAAACAATGCTGGCAATCCATCATGGGCATGATTAACTTCAAGGTAGAGGAAGCCCCCTGATGTCCAAAGCTGCCTGTGTCCTGCACAACATCTGTGAGACAGATGGCACCACCTTGGAAAAACCTCTCACCATTGCCCTCCATGAGCCAATACTCTTGTACAGGGAGCAGATCAACCACCACAAGACCTGTATAGCCAGGAGGATATGAAATGCCTTGTGCCAACATGTAGGCCACATGGTCAATAGCAACTTGCAAATATCTGTATATATACATCAGAGGGAGGGAGCGGCAATAGTAAAGCTGTAGATAACATATTCTTGTCAAATAAACTGGGAAAGGTATGCACCATTACTGAGGCATGTAGTTGTGAAATTCCTGCTGTAGACACTTGTTTACTGGGTACAATAATACTAAGTAGAAAGCGACAATTGGGTGTAAATACACTATGGAGGCTGCCATGCGGATCTAACAACAAAAGGGGGAGTGGGTGGAATGATGGGAAGGGGCCCACAGGAGTGGCTAAACTGAGGGAGGGGAGTGGAACAACAGGGAAGAGGTCACAGTGAGTACTGGGAGTGAAGGGGAGAGGCTGTGCTGACACAGAGGAGAGAGACATTGGGAGCAGCAAGACTGAGGATGGGCTGGGTGCAGTGACTGGGAGGTTACATTCTCCAAAACCACCTGGCTAATAGCTGTTAATGGACCTATCCTACAACCCTTGTCCAACCCTTTCTTAAACCCAGCTATACTACTGACCTTGACCACATAATCTAGTGGCAACAAATTCCACAACTTAATTGTGTGTTGAGTGAAAAAATAAGTTATTTGTTTTAAACCTGCTAGCTGTTAGTTGATACATATATCAATTGGTTCCCCTTTATCCTCATGCTTAGTCACACCCTTAAAAAAATAATTAATAGAACATTTTAGTAAAGATCTAAAACGTTTTTGTTATGATACCTTAAGAACTTTTCAATGTGATCATCTAAAAACAGCTTAAGGTTACTGTTGTTACAGTAAACAGCTTCCACTTGATTCTCAGAGTGCCACCCTTCTTTCCTTGCTTCACTTCAGAGGCTGTCCCTCCCAACTAGTACATAATTTCTGTGTGGTCATGAATGCACAAAGAAGAGAACTACTCTGTCTCCTACCAGTAGAAGAGAGAGCAATTACTTTGCTTATAGGAGAACAGTGACTTGTGCAACTTAAAGTAACTTGTGCATGTTGCTGGCTGCCATGCACCCATCCTCCCCCCTGGGTGTGCTGACTTACTGTTCTAGACTGTCCATCTTCCTGCTCCATGGTCCCACACTTTGACTGACACTTTGTGCCTCACTTTGTATGTACATCACTGGGTTGTGGGATGGGTGTTTGTCATGAGCTGCTGTACAGACCAGGGATGCCTAATGTCCTCTTGCAGTTGCTGCCCATTCCCTCTAAGGATACTGGGCCTGTCTCATGGGGAGGGGCATTTGGGTGCGGTCAGTCTGGGATTTTTGTCCGCAGATCTGTGGTATGGCGGACCTCACCCCTTAGCAGATCTGGGTGGGGCCTAACATATGGGAGGGAGCCCATGAACCCAGATTAGCCTGGGTGGGTGGGCCTTAGCCAAGGCTGTGTTGCTGAGCTTCTCCAGCTGACACATCCTCTAGCAGCCTCCCACCCACCCCCAAGGTAGATATGGGCAAACATCTGGTCATCAATTAACAAATGAGCAGCTGGATCCCAGGCTAACATGGGTTAACACAGGCTAATGCAGGCTACTGTCTTGTCTGTTTTCACCCAGTTACCTCCATCCACTGTACCAGGAAGGGCTAGGAAAAAGAGAATATTGTATTGTGGCAGGGCTAGACAACAAAATGGTGCCACTAAAATGGCCACTATAGGAAGTGGCTAAGATTGGGCATGGCTAAAAATATAAAGTAAGAGGAAGCAGGAAATAGAGGACAGTCTGCTCTGGACTGCAAGAGGGAGAACACCTCTGCAGTCTGCTCCTGACCACATAGAGGTAAACCTGGAGGAAGGTGCCTTGAAAAGAGTCTGTGAGTTGGATACAGCTAGCCATGGAGTGTTGTCTGGCTAGGCTTAGCCTTATGTGAATGGATCTGTGTGCTGGATTTAAAGACTGGCCAGAGGCTTGGTGCCTGACTGTGCTATAAATAAACTGGTATAGAGCTAGACACAGAGTAAAACTCTTCCTTGGGCCTAATCCTGACAGCATTTACCCCACAGTAAAGTGGGGCCCTGCTAGAAATGGTGGAGAATGCGGGCATGCCTTGCTGGTTGCCATACCAGTGATTCCCCAAGGTGATTCCCCAAGGTCCTGAAGCAGGGGAGTTTTACAGAAGATTGCACCCAGGATTGTGCCTGATAGTATCTCAGTGAAAAGCAGCGAGGTGCAAAGGAGCTTGCCCGGCACAGTGGTTTGAGCAGGCCTGGAGGTTTGCCCCAATCCAAAGGCGTGATGTGGATCCCTGTAAGGAGACAGATATGAGCTGGAGGACTGCACCCTAGACAGAGACAGAGACAAGCAGTGACACTCTGGAATTGGGTAGAGTCAGAGATCCATAAACAGACCAGTGTGGAGATGGAGCAGCAAACCCCACAAGCATGGAGAATGCCTCAATGCCGACAGACAGCGTGGAAGGACAGGTACCGGGGTGTACAGGGGCGTAGCTAAGTTGGAATGGGCCCAGGGACAAGAAATTGACTGTGCCCCCCCCCCGCCCCGGGCCGGCCCATCACCATAGATTCCCCTGTCCCTCAATGTCCTTATTGCATAAAACAGTCAACACAAATGTACTTAAATATTATATTTATTAAACAAAATTAGTGTTATATAATTGCAGGGGAGTGTGGGGTGTGTGTGTAGAATTA
>QEPC01006793.1:587782-610620 GCA_003113815.1 Sphenodon punctatus | reverse complement strand
CCTGCCCGGGATAACGTAATCATCTTCCCTTTTCCCCGCTGGTCAGTCTTGGATACCCTTAATCTAATTTTCACCTGCCTAAAGTCCCACTGGATATCACGATACCCTATTGCCCTACCTGACCTATCCCCAGCTGACTCTGCTACCATCTCACTTACTCTAAAGGCTCCAAAGAATGCCACTTTGAACAGTGTGGCAAATAAAATTTCTTCAAATCTATCAAAACTCACTAACCCCAACGTGTTTACTATTCTGACCAGTAGGGGGGGAGTAATAGGTAACCTGGTATGCCCAGGTACTGGGCTTTCCCGAGCCCACGACTCCAGCAACTTGCGTGTCAAAAATCCTCCACCAGGGGGCGGGTGGCCAGTCAATTGGCTCATAAACCCCAGGGCAGTCAATTTTCCTGAAATAGTACTGGCAGCAAGCCCGTCATTCCTCAATGACATGGCGAACTGCAATATTTCAGCCTCAGGGATGGGGAAACCCATGCCCCATCCCCGCCCGGACCGGAACAACTGAAAAGCCTGAAAGGCTGCCTGGTATGCAGCCCTGGTGCGCCCTGCCAATGAGGCCTGAACCGAGGAACTTAACTCCAGGATCCAAGGTTCCAACAGGTCGGATGGCATGGGTTCTGGGTTCTCGCCGGCCTCCAGGGCGAGCACGCGAAAACGCTCCATCTGGAAACGAGAGAAAGCATCCGCAATCTCATTCTCGAGTCCAGGGATGTGCCTCGCTCGGAATAGAATGTTGTGCTGAAGGCACAGCAGCACCAAGTGCCTAACCAAACCCATGACCCTCTGGGAATGAGATGTCAAGGAATTCATTATTTGAACCACTGCCTGATTATCACACCAAAAGAGCACTACTTTGTTGGCCAATTTACGGTGCCATAATCTGACAGCAACTACAATGGGGAACAATTCAAGGAATGTCAGATCTCTGGTGATGCCAGCCTGGGCCCACTCAGCTGGCCAGGCAGCCGCACACCACTGCTGTTGGAAAAAAAATCCAAATCCAAATGCACCAGCGGCATCAGAGTGGACCTGTAGCTCCGCATTCAACATAACATGTTCTCTCCAAACCGATACCCCATTGTACTGCTCGAGAAATGATAGTCATACCCTCAAATCCTCCTTAATTTCTTTGGTTACCCTGATGTGATAATGAGGCGATAAGTCCCCAGCTAACTGCCCGTACAAACGGGACAAAAATGCCCTACCTGGTGCAACTACCCTGCATGCGAAGTTTAAGCTCCCGATGAGCGACTGAAGCTGCTTCACCGTGACCTTGTTAGCTAAGACACATTCCCCGATCTTGTGCCTCAGTGCTATTACCTTATCCTTGGGCAAGTAGGAAAGTCCAAGGGTCGAGTCTAACTCGATCACTAAATAAGTGAGCACCGAGGAAGGGCCCTCTGTCCTTTCAGGAGCTAAGGGGATACCCAAATGTGCAGTTATGCGTTCAAATAGGGCGACCAACTCCCGGCATTTAGGCCCACCACAGTGGCCGACGAAGAGGAAGTTATCAAGATATTTGGTAATATCTCCCCCACTTGCCTCCCGACGTACAATCCATGCCAGCAGGGAGCTGAAGCGCTCGAATGCCGAGCACGTTATAGAGCACCCCATTGGCATGGCCTTGTCGTAATAATATCTCCCCTGAAATTGGAAGCCTAATAGGTGATAACTGTCCGGGTGTACTGGCAAAAGACGAAAGGCTGACTTAACATCGCATTTTGCCATCAACGCCCCAGTACCATACTGCTTGATCAGTTCCACAGCCACATCAAATGACGCATAGTGTACTGTTGTCAGGTCTTTGGGTATCCCGTCATTCACTGAGCAGCCTCGAGGATACGAAAGGTGATGGATTAGACGGAACTGTCCCGGGGCTTTCTTAGGTACTACTCCCAATGGGGAGAAGACCATTCCTTTCAACGGTGGCACATCAAAGGGGCCAGCCACTCAACCCTCCGTCACTTCCTTCCATATCTTCTCTGCCACCACCTCCTCCATGCCCACAACCGACTTCAAATTGCGAGGCACTTTACCTAATGGCACCTCCCCTACTGGAATCCTAAAACCCTCTTTAAACCCCTTCACAACATAGCTCACCTCGTCCTTGTCCGGGTGCGTGAGCAAGGCTACTGCCAGCCTATCGACTCTCACTGGCATTGGTGGGTTTTCCTGTTCCCCCACCACCGGGGTTCCCGTGCACCCCTTTTGAAGCACCCACAGTTCCCGCCTTCCCTTTTGCCCAAGACTTGGACCGGGGGTAGGAAGCCTCCACAGGAGGGGCAGGTATGCCGAAACCTGCACGTGGGACGGGTACACGCCCCCGACCGGGAAAATTCCCAACATTGTCCCACGCTGCCCAGATTCCCCTGCCTGCCCCCTGCCCTGCCTGGGTCATTCAGCGGGGCCACACTCCCTTTAGCCAAGAGGTGGCCACTATCTGTCTTAGGTGCCGCTTTGGAGTCACTCATGCACGTCAACCACAAGTCTTGTGCATGGATGTCCCATCGGAGCCCCGGCTTAAATGACGCCCGGTGTCTGAATGCCTCATCGTACCGGAGCCACGCTCCCGATGGCCCGGTTTCATATGCCCGTCAAATGATCTCGGCATATTTGAGGAGTACTGCCCCTTTCTCTGGGAACATTTCCAACTGCACGCCATGGTATATGGCATAGGCAGCCGTCCAGTTGGCCCAGTTTCTATCGGCTTTTGGACGCTTGTACTGCTCCTTCTCCTTTTTTTCCTCCTCTTCCTCCCCCGGTTCGACTATCGGGTCGCTAAAGAGGAGGGCGAAAATATCAACATATTCTCCCCTCCAAATCTTCTCCCTTGTGGCAGGTAGTAAATGTTCCCCTATGGGGTCTGATAAATCCACGAAACTTCCCCCCATGGGTGGGAGCTGGCGTGGCAACCCAGGTCCTGTGTATTGTGGAGCCCACTGCCTTGGGAGTGCCTGCCCTGGGGCAACCCCCCCTTGCGTGGCTGTAGCCAGCCACCCTTGTGTCGTGTATGTTCCTTGCACCTGCCCCCCGTGTTGGTAACCGCCCCCATTGCCCTGCTCCTGCTGTGACCTGAGCACGCCCCTAGGTTGATTAAGAGGGGCCCACTGCCCACTATCGGGTACTGTCACCCCCCAGTACCCACTGGGCTACCCAGCTGTCATGGCAGCCAGCCCCTGAGAGACGGGACCCCAAACCTGCAGGGCCTGTTGTGCCTGCATTTGCCTGGCAACAGAGGGTGGCCCCCCATAACTCCAACTCTCTTGTGCTGCCCCTTGTGCAGTTGTAAAGCAAGGGGCGGGGGATGAGATCTGCACCCAACCCCCGTTCCACCACAAATATTGCGGGTGTTTTCTTCCGGGGGGGGGCAGCCTAAACCAATGTTCTGGGCACACGGCCATTCATCTCCAATTGTACCCAGGCTGTTGGTGCCATAAAATCCTGGACCTGCTACTGGAGGGGGGATACTACCCTGGACCATGGGTCACCTCGTCACCCCCATCTGCGTACCTTCCACTGGTACCGTGTAGTGTTGTGTCCCCCGACCGTCTCGATCCCTCTCTGCAATCACCCGCTCCAGGGCCTCAATCCGTGCTAGCAATCGAAGGTCCTCCCTGCTGCCCAGAGCTTCCTGCTGGTACCTGGAAAAGTCTTGCACAGGGGGTGGAGGCCCCTCATCCTGAGCCAACTCCTCTGCCTCTGTTTCCCCCCCCAGTGCACCCTTCACCTTCCTCCTCCTCCAGCTCGACCTGGGACCCCCTTCGGGGTACCGTTGGTACCCTGCCCCCCACTTGCCCTCCTGACTCTCCTTCTGCAAACCGTGTGGGAGGGCCAGCCTGGCGGACACTCCTCCGGAGCCCACTTCCTGCCATATGGGGCATGGTATCTGCCCCCGCACTCTGCTGAGCCCCACCATGGGCCTCTGGGGACAGGGCTCTACTCAAAGCCTCAACTACTAACCCAGGGACGCCTGCCCCCGATGGTCCTGGCCTGCTATCCAGGCTACCTTGGCCCCAGTCAGTCTGACCAGGCCCCACTCCTGGAGGGGGCATTCCCCCACCAAACACAGCCACCTCACAGGCCGCCAATCACTCCCAGGCTGACCCCCCATGGACAGGGGGCTCCAGATTTAACTGCGGGGGAGGGGCAGGCCCGCCCCACCCTGGGCATTCTTGCCCCTTTTTTCACCCTTGTCAGGGGCACCACTTGCGGAGGGTTTTGCCCCCTTTCCATTACCCCCTTTCTTCACCCTTTTCTGGGCTGCCTTTGTTTTCTGGGCCTTCCGGGCCCGTGCATCAGCCCCATCCCTGGGGCCGCGTTTGCGCCCCCGCGCCATGACACTTGCCTTGCACTGCTCCCATACCCACTGCACCAATCCCTTCCTCAGGGATCCTCTTGTCCCAGGCCACACACGAGTCTCACTTCTAGCCCCCAGGACTCACGCGGCCTGCTTCTTCCTTCCCTGCTCCTCCTAGAGTGAGGGGGGAGAGCCTCCGAAGCCGCTGACTGCCCCACGTGACTGCAGGGGCCAATCAGTGGCTCTAATCCTTTAGCACGGTTTGCAAGGGTTGCCAGGCAACCCCTTGCAAACCGGCCACAGCGCGACCAAGTCTCCTTGCAGCCCCTGCAAGCAGCGGCTGCACCATACAACCCCCTGTTCATTCAGAGGAGAGAGGGAGGGAGGAGATGGGGTGAGACAACCCCCCACCGCCTGGATTTGCAGCTGAGGGTATTGTAAATCAAAATTCTAGTGTGACCGTGTCCCTATGGGAAAGCAATTATCTGAGCAAAAGTAAACGTTTTGAAATTCTGATGAGCTGCACAAGAATTGCACAAGAATAAAATAAAATAATTAAAAGAAACAGGCCATCTGAAAATAGACTATGGAGTCTATTTTGAGTGATAAACCAGGATATTTTCCTTTCATTTGCACCATGTTTCCAAATCCCTCATAAACACGGAAACCAAAGGTACAATTATTTTTCAAATAAATTAATTAATTAAATTAAATACTGCAAGGAAGCCTCTTATACAAACCACAGGATCAAATAACGAATTTAAAGACAGATTGCAGTGTCAGTCACACTTTCTTTAACCCCATCATAGCCAAACAACCATACAATTATTTAGTACTTTAGGGGAAAATATTAGTCCATAACTTGATGCAGTTCAGTTAACATTATAGGCACAATATTCTGAGACACTCTGTAGTCTTGTTTATGTTAGTGGCAAAACATTTTATTTCAATATGATCAATGCTTTTCCCTCTATCTACATTCTGAATTGTAGCATATTGCTCTAAAATATATTTGAGGCATTTGGGAAAGGCAATAAAACACAATATTGCAATCATGCAATATTGACAGGCAATGTATTCTGATTATATCATTTGTCAGCATCACCTGCATTACTGAAAAAATTCTGTTCACTGTATGGTGTTCTTGAAAGCAAACGGCTCAACATTTTTGCCTGAAGTATACATATCATTACTCAGAAACACTGTAGCTTCGGCTTGCTGAAATTAACTTAATTTTAAAGGAGGCATTTCAGAAAATGAAATAATTGTGGTTTTCTACACTATTTCTTAGATACGTAGTGCCAATGTTGAGATTCTTTATGTCAATTTTATCTCTTCTACTAACACTTTTCAAGAGATTAGCCAGTTAAGTGGTTATCTATTCTCTAATTTCCACAGGAAATGCAGGTCGGTTTAATCTCCTTACACTCTTAACTGACGCAACAATCTACGGCTACAGTTTTAAATACCACATGATCTAGAAAAGGTGTAAGAGGTTCACAAGTTTTGCTCTAACTTTTTGAAGATGGATTTTTTAATCCTAATGATAGTTTCTATAAATCACAAGGATAGACCGAGGAGAAAAGGGAAAAAAAATAATGGCCTAGATCAAATTTGAAGCAGGGCTGAAACAAGTTTTCAAATGGCGGTCATGGGAGTGGGCCCATGGTGGCCATTTTGCACATGCACATGCGTAGAGCGTTTTGAGGTTTTCAAGAATCTCACAAGATTTCTGAGAACCCTCAAAAAACATTCTGTATATGCACAAAATGGCTGCTGGGGGTGGGGGTCACGCACATGCAGAATGTTTTTTGAGGGTTTGGAGAATCTCGCAAGATTCTCAAAAACCCTGTCAAGAATGTGTGAAATCTCACCAGGGGTGTGAGAATCTTCCCCATTCTCATGAGAATGCAATTGCATTCTCATTTCAGGCCTAATGTCACTTTATTATGTGCTCAGGGAATTAAAGTAGTGTAGCTATTCAGCTGATACAACCTTTACAACCCAATAAAGCAGACTGTACGCATAATGCAATGGGTGTAAACAGACAGACAGCAGCTCCAGATTTGCCCATAGATGCCCCATTACCCTGGGTTTACCAGTCTGTGTGAAGGGTGTCCACCAGATGTGCAGCATGGAGCAGGCTGGGACTGCTCCAGGCCAGCCCAGTACAGTGTGTTTCACAAGATACAGGCGCACACTACACAGAGCAGACCAGCCAAACCCTACTGCTGTCATTCTGTTGGGGGAACCCATTCATCTGTTGCCACATTCAGCATCACAGAGTCACAGACAGCTGCCTAGACCATCGCTAGAGTGACCTACAAAGGGGACGAGCGGGCAACCGCATGGGTGGACCACAGCCAGGGGGCACCACCAGTCCATGTGATGTGGCCCAAGGCAGTGCTGGCAAATGGCGGCCATGGGACTGGGCCCATGGAGTAGTTCCAGGCTCCAACAGGCTCCCTGTCCATCTGAAAACACCCAATATCAGGACAGGCATGTCATGTGCCGCTGCCATTGAAGAAAGTAAGCACGTCAAGTGGTATTTTGCAGTTTTATCACCACAAAACCCATTTCATTTGGGGCTTCATTTCCATTGCCAATTGTGTTCAGTGTTTAACTTAATATTTTTCATTTGTCCCTGGTCTGACCAATCCTTCCTTGTTGTGCACCTCTGCACTAGTTGCTCTCCTTCTTCTACACTAAGTTCTCAAAAAGCAGTAAGCTCAGGCTCTGACAAGGTGCAGAACTAGGGTGAGGAACCTTTGGCCTGTGGGCCATGTCCAGCCCACAGCTGTTTGGGTTTTTTGTTTTGTATTTTATTTGACCCCTTTCATTTCCTGGATCTCGCCCTACCCTCAAGCATTGAAAGAGTAAGCTCAGGAGAAGGGAGCAGAGATGAGGGCATGCACTCAGAGACAGTGGATGGATCCATGGCAATGGCCCACCCCACCCCTTCATTCTCCCATCCTGAGAACACCTCTTAAACATTCCTGCCCCCTATCCAGCCCAGGGAGCTTTTCCAAATTTTCAAGTGACCCTCGGTAGGTAAATAGTTTCTCACCTCCTGGCTGGGGGTTAATAAAACAGTCATGCGGTCAGTGAGGCAGCAACATAGTGGCAATTCTCTTATCAAAAATGCCTACCAGGTCCCAATATTTGGGCTGAGTCACTGGGGGTGATGGAATCATCCATCAGGCAACAGCAGTCACAGGTATGAAGAGTGATGTGGCTTTTTTGAAAACTCTCCACCTGTTGAAAGACTTGGGGTCGAAGTCCTGGATCCACAAATGCCAGCAGTGCTCCAACTTAAGGTAAATGGCCTTGTTTTAAGGACAAGGAAAGAGAGAGAAGAGGGGTGTTTGATGGACCAAACCACACGCGCTCTAATGATGTAGCTAGAAAATGGTAAGAAGTGGTCCCATCCCTTTTAGCAAAAAAAAAAAAAGGGGGGGAAGCATATTTTAATAGAATAATTTGTGCATACATTTGAAAGAATATATAGTGCAGAAACCAAACTATTTGAAAAGGGGATATAAGCAGGTATTCAGTCTCCCTTTTCACAAACCACGCAAGGTCGCTTTTGCACTGCGTCGCCCAACCCTTCTCAGCTAGGGCTTCATTTATTGGCTATTACACACCACTTTAACAGTGTTCCGTCAATAGAAAACACCAAGAGCAAAACTAGAGCAGGGCTTCCCAGCCAATCCCCTTCCTCAGTCTGTTCAGCTCAGCTTCCCCAAACAGTGCTTCCTCTTGCAGTGTCCTGCCCAACTTCCTTGGTGCTCCCCAGCCCTTGCTCTGTGAGCAGGTAGGCTTTTATTCCCTACTACGGTCAGCTGGCCTCTCCCAGCCTCAGCAGCCCGCCATCAGCCCCCATTCTTACAGATTACAGCTGGAAGGGTTTAAATGACTGGGAGCAGGAGAGCTAAGACCATTAACCCTTGGAGGATCAGTTCACCCTGCTATGTGGCAATTCATCCCTGGGTCAGCACAGACCTCCATGCAGGGGTGTAGCTACGTTGGAATGGGCCCAGGTGTAAGAAATGGTCTTGATCCCCCATCACCATCCTCTCCCCTGTCCTACTCCCTCCCCTCCTTTCTCCCCAGTGCCTCTCCCTCCCTCTGCCTGCTGCGCCTGAGCCCTGAAGGCTGCAGCCGTGCTGCCTGCCTCGTGCCACCTGTTCTGTCCTGTGCTGCCTACGCAGCGTGCTGCAGGCACTTCTGCTCAGCTCACTCTCCACCCAGCTGTGCCACAACAGGACAGGGTTTGTGGGGTCACCACCACCTTGAGGCCTGGGACAAATGTCCCTCCTGTCCCTATGATAGAGGCTACTCTCTTGCCTCCATGTGTTATTTAGATTACTGCTTAGAGATTAATGCACAGCTCTACAAATTCAATCCCAGTTCTGTTCCCAGCTGTGCAATGTCCTGCTTCTGTCTCTTTGCAATTATCCTTTTACCTTTGTGTCTCAGTTTTCCCCTCTGGAAACATCTGCACGACACCCTTGTGGGTATTAGAAGACTTAACACACATACGTGTGCAAGGTGTTTGAATTCCCCACGTTGAGTGTTAGGCACTACAGAAGTATTTTTGACACATTCCCTCCATTGGAAAGTGTATGGTACGTGCTTCCCACATCCTATTTCCACTTCTGTCATCCTTCTCTAGGCCCTCTGTTATACAGGTGATATGGGAATGTTGTATGGTAAAAAATATTCTGGAAAACAGCAAGCCAGATCCCCTGGCCACCCCGGGAAGGGCCATCACATCCACCCAACTGTGGACTGGCAGGGAGGGCAGTTCAAACAAGCATCCCACCCCCTACTCCGCATGGAATCTGGGCTGGTGGGGGCTGCCATCACAAGTCCTTCCACACCATGGGTTCACCAAGGAGCTGTCCACACAGGGACGGAATCCTGGACTCCTGGGCCCCCAGAAATAGCTGCCACCAAACATGATTGCGAGGCCTGGAGGAGTGCACTCACCCATCCACCAAACAGCTGATGGAGGGCAGGAGCATGCTCACCCCAGCCACTGCTGTTTGGTGGGAGAGGATGAGCGTACTCTTTTGGGTCCCCCGATCAGCTGTTTGGTGAGCCAGGGTGAGCGCGTTGTCCATCCCCCGCACCCACAATCAACTGTATGGCAGCCGGGGTAAGCATGCTCCTCCTCGAACCTTGCCTCGCAGCAAGACTGGACAGGGCCTAACAGACAGGAGGGTGCACATTAGCTCGGATTACCCCAACTGGGCAAGCCTTAGCCCGTGCTGCGTCGCTGACTAGGGCTGAGACGAGACCAAGTGTTCCCGTTCCGAAGGGAAATACCAATCTTTTAGGAGTGCTTGCAAGTGTCCATTAGTTCTTCATCAGTTTCCGGTGATTTCATATTTCTGAAATTTTGTCTCTTTTATCACTTTCTGGGAATTTTATGACCATTTTACAGCAGTTTTACAGCACTTTGGGCAATTTTCAGCACTTCCCCGGTGCTTAGCTGGCAGGTTTTTATCTCCACAACCCCCAAGAATGCGTGCAGGGCACATACAGGGCTTCGGACAGCCCATGCCAGCCCCATTCAACATGCAAAAATTATCAGAAAATGGCCAAAACGGCAGGAAAGCCAGTAAGTTTCCATGTCGCACAAATTTTGGTGAATGCCCTGCTTCCAACAGAAGCGGCCCATGCTGAGATTTTTCATTTCAGGTCTATCACCAATCTTCTCTGGATGATGTGTCCACTAGTAGCCACCCAGCCACTCTGAGGTGGAAGTGGGTGAATATCTGGCGTCCACTGAACTGATGATCAGGTGACTAGCGGACTACTGTAGACTACTGCAGGCCAATGCCTCATTTGTTTTTATCCTGGGAAAAATCATTAATGGAACACCTAATAATGAAAGACTTAACATACTTTGTGATAAACAGTTGCCTGATAAGCTTACACAAAATGGATACAAGTAATAGTCTATCTTGGAAAGGGAAATACAATAGAAATATTGAAATCATTGAGATGCTTTGATAGGTAGATAGATAAATGGTTTATTATTGGCTAGCTTTCGCCTTTGCCACCAAAAACATACACTATACACAATACAAGGTATACAACATATATATACATACAATACAAGGTATAA
The DNA here is from genome assembly GCA_003113815.1 of Sphenodon punctatus. Lineage (NCBI taxonomy): Eukaryota > Metazoa > Chordata > Lepidosauria > Sphenodontia > Sphenodontidae > Sphenodon > Sphenodon punctatus. Next base: position 600,170 of record QEPC01006793.1, on the reverse strand, counting down.
AACAAAATACATAACAACCAATATTCCCAGCATTCATTATACTTTGCATTTGCAGCCACTCCAATATTTCCAAAAGGAAGATGTCATATATCACGGGGATATCCTAAAATTTAATGATGCCAGGTAAGATAATTAGTCTGTGTATTTGACTCTACTAACCTTCACTCTTTTAACCGGTTGCACCAATTCATTCTAACAATTAGATGCTTTGATATGGGCACAATAATCTGGTACTTATAAAAATAACATTAATAAACTATTAATTAATTATTATTAATTATTAATTAGGCACAATTAACCCAGCACCATTACCCCACAGCAGTCCCAAATACATGGCATCCATGAATACACTTAAAATGTCCCCATGAATACAAGAGATGCTGGTGTAAAATACAAACCCACAGAGCCTTAACTGTGGGGAGGTCCAGCCTGCGGAGCAATTCAGAAGCCCCTCCCCTTAATCCATGGGGCCCATGAATAAACCAGCAATGACAACAAATACGTAACAAAAGGCCTGCAGAGCCTGCAGATCTGATTGGTATGTTTAATTAACTGAACAGCAAACATTTATTATGGTCATACTTCCCTTTTTCTAGTGGGTGAGTCATGTGTCTGTCAAACATTCCTGTATTGGGAGGGAACCCTCACCACTATTTCGCTGGATTCAGCACTGTTACTGCCCCACTTCTCTCTCCAGAGTTAGCTGCTGCACTGGTGGGAATGAAGTCTGCTTTGCTGTAGTCACAGCTGGATCTACAGACAAGATCCAGACCAATTATTATGGTCTCAGGAACCACCAGTGGTCCACTTTGGACAGATTCAGAATCCCTGCTTTATAGTCCTTGCTGACCATTTAACTCCATTTTACATAAGCAGCTACTGGCTCCATTTATTGAAATCAACTTGGGATATGAATATTTAATCTACAGTGTGTATTTAAACTAATGTTCCCTAAGCAGCTTACAGGATTTCTAATCTAGCTTCCAATATATTAGTTTGAGGAATACCCCCGCCTCAGCAAAACTGTACAGTTAACAACAGAAATTCCATTGACAGTAATATGACATAGAATGCATGTAACTCCCTACTCTGTGACCAGATGGATTCCCCACAAATCCATTACTACAGCTTTGAAGAAAGAACATTTCCACATGCACCCCTGATTGGCAATGCAGGCACGCCTTGGGATTAGATATCTCAGAAAATATTTCAGAACGTCAGTGCTTTAAAAATGAACTTGACTAACTCAGTCATAAAACACAATGGCTGCTCTCCTGAACACATTGGAGTCAATGGCAAAACTTCCATGAACTTTTCGAGGGGAGGATTCCATGCAAAAAAATTTCGTTCAGGCCTGTTTGGTGTGGCCAACAAGGGTGGAGCCCTAACAGGGACAGGGGATGGAGCTGCACTGTGCCCCACAAGCCTGGGGTGGTGTCCACACTCCTTGTTGTGGCTGCATCCCCTGATGCTGGGGGCCCATTCCAATCTAGCTGCATCTCCAGCGAGCATATCTAGTTTGCAGGATAAACTCAGCATTATATCAAACTCCCCATGCATGATCTTTGTGCTTAGCAAGAGGACCATAATCAACTAGAATCAGTTAGTTTGGGGTGGATGGGGAGCAGGTGCCTGAAAATTAATTTAAAAGCCCCACCTCAAAATGCTACGTCTCCTTCTGACTGTAGATTATTTTATTCAGGGTACATGTGCTAGATGTAGTGTAGATCTCACTGCTTTTCTATTCTCTCTCTACAACAAAATTCCTAAACATACACATGTCGTAACTGTGAGCCATATTATGCTCATCTGTTTAAATAAGCATGGAGAGGCCCAACATGAAGCATGTGGTTCATTACTCAGTAATGGTATAAAGGAAGGTGAAAGGGGCAACTGAAATGAGAAGATCTGGAAAATAGGCTCCTGAGCAGTTTACTCTTTAGATGTTGGCATGAGATCGACTTCTGCTGTGCTACTGTTAATTTCTCTCTCCATAAAGCCAGCACCAGTCAAGGGGGGAATTATTGATTGTAGGCAGTGCCTGAACTTGGGTTTTGAACACAATGGGTGTTTTTGGACAGACATGGGAGCAGCCCACCCTCAGAGCTGCTCCAAGGTTGCACCCCCAAGTCCACCAGCCCCATCTGGGTCTGCTTTAGACAGACCCAGCGTGTTCCACTGGCCACCCACACAGCACCCCATGCACACACCATACAGTTGCAGGCGGATCACCCAATGCTCTAGGTTGGTGCTTGTTAGGGATGGGCGAACAGATCGCAATTCGGGTTCGGCCGTTCTGTTCAGCTGCGTTCGGTTCATCCATTCGGTTCGGCAGTTCGGTTCGGCTGCGTTCGGTTCATCCGTTCGGTTTGGCAGTTCGGCTAGTTTGCCGAGTTCGGGTTCGGCTGTTCGGTTCGGTCGTCCAAACAGGCCATTCGGTTAGGCCGTTCAGTTGTTCGGTTCGGCTGTTTGGCCATTCGGGAAATGTTGTTATGGGTGTTTTTTTGTTTTTTATATGGTTTTTTGGTTTTTTATTGGGTTTTATATGGTTTTCTTTTGTTTTTTATTTGTTTTTTTTGTTTTTATATGAGGTTTTTTATTTATTTATTTTATCTAATATTATATCTATCTATCTACACTAAATCTAACTGCTATTAACTATTCTAAATGCTATGAACTAAATGGATTATCTAATAAGTACACAGACCTACTCCTACAAACACTAAAACTAAATCACTAACGCTATCTCTATCACTAAGCTAACTCCTACAACTCTCTACTATCTATCTATCTATCTATCTATCTATCTATCTATCTATCTATCTATCTATCTATCCCCCCATCCCATATCCATATCCATATATATATATATATCGATATACATATGGATATGGATATATATATATTCATACATATGGATATATATATGGATATATATACATCCCATATATATGGGATGGGGGGAATCACAAACAGAAGAGGAGTCTGTAGTGAAATACATACATACCATACTCAATGAGTCTGTACAGTGCATAACACAAGGTTTCAGTTTATGGTTTAAGTTTAATTTCATTACAAAACTGAAATGAAACTTAAAGCAATCTAAAAATCCCACTCAACGCCTGCTGTTCAGGAACAGTGACTAGCTCAGAAGGTGTTGGGAAGGGGGGAGGCAGATAATTAGTTTCGTTTCTTGCAAGCCTCTCCACACCTGGTGCCTGGAAGTCTGCTCCTCAGTGACTGACACCTCCCTGTCATGTTTGACCTTCCAGTGAACCTTTTTTTGCCACATGAACTCATCCGAAGGCGATCCAAACTGACCAAACTTTTCTGCCATTTCGCCATTCGGTGTTCGGTTTGTTCGGTATGTTCACGTTCAGGTTCGGGTTCGAGTTCGGTCGTCCGAACAGGCCGAGTTCAGGCCGAACTCCAAACTGCCGAACTGCGTTCGCCCATCCCTAGTGCTTGTGACTCTATGGTGTTGCCAGGACAATGGCCAGCTGGAAGTGGAGCTGCACCATGGGTCCACCAAGCAGATAGACAGCAGCTTTTTCCTGGGTCATTGTCCTGTATTTGGCCGTCCCACTCTGCTGGCAGAACTCCGGGATGTTCCAGAGCACCACAACCTCCGCAAGTAGGGCTGCCCCTCCACTTCCACATCTAGCAGGCCACCTTCTGAAGAACCAGCCAGCCTGGGAGAGAAACAGGCTGGTGCTGCTGCCCTCAGAGCTGCAGTCCATCTGTTTACACCCATTAGGAAAGGCACCTGCTCATGGTGGTACAGAGCAAGTGTTATCAATTCTCCTTACAGGATGCACTAATAAGAGACTAGCGTGATGTGCTAAGGTTGGGAATATGTGTATGATGAACAGATTTACATATATTTTGTGGCAAACTAGAGGTGTTTAAATGTATATAATTTATGATATGTATATTTGCTTATTATATTTATACTGTTTAATTGTGGAACTTGTTTTATCCTTTGTAAATATTGTTATAGCCTATGGGCTGACAATAAAGTTTATTATTATAATAAGAGACTAGCCCAGTAGAGTGTTTTGTAGCAACAGCGGTGGCAGGCCATATGAAGAACCAGAGTGTAGTTACAAGTGGACCCACTGCCCTAGGGCCAGGCTTTCATGGGGCCCAAGTAGAGCTAGCCCCATTGGGACATCAAAATGATCTGCTTTATCTTTGCCTCCTCTCATTATCACAGGTGGGACTTCAGCGACTAATGGAGTATTTTGGTATCCTTTGCCAGGAGGAGGAGCTCTCTATAAATTATAGTAAGACCAAAGTGATGGTCTTTACGATTCCCTTTAGACAACAGGATTGGTTTCTGAATGTTATTGTTATTGTTAACAAATATTTATATAGCGCCAGCAGTGTACCTGGCACTTTACAAAGTAATAAAATAGACACGGTCCCTGCCCCTAGGGCTTACAATCTGAGAGACAGGAGCTGGGGGAGAGACTTAGGAAGGGGAACAGAGGGAGAGACAAGGGGTCTAACATTCATGAAGATGCGAGGTCTCAAGTGCACGTACTTGGTTTGGTTACAATGAGAATGACAGCAGGCAGGTCCATGTTGCAAGGATAAGGGTAAACAGACCGTAGGTATAGGAATAGTGGCTCAGCAGGATGAAGAGTCAGACAGAGCAGAGCGAAAGAGGTGAGTTTTAAGGAGAGATTTGAAGGTATGAAGGGAGGGTGCAAGGCAGATGTGGACAGGGAGGGAGTTCCAGGCATGGGGGGCAGAAAGTGGGAAGGGACGAAGGCGCTTAGGGGAGCAGGGAAGGCATGGAATGGTGAGAGAAGGGACAGAGGAGGAGCGAAGTGCACGAGCTGGAGTATGGAGGGCGATAAGTGCAGAGAGGTAGGGGGGAGCAAGGTTGTGAAGAGCTTTATAGGTGAAGACTAGGAGCTTGTGCAGGATTCGTTCAGGAAGGGGAAGCCAGTGAAGCTAAGAGAGGAGGGGCTGCACATGGTCAAAGCGACTGGTGAGGTAGATGACCCTGGCAGCAGATTGGACACAGATTGGAGCAGACCCAACTATTTAAATATTTAGGGATAGTGTTCTCTTCATCCGGGTCATGGGAACCACAGGCTAATTACACCGGTGAGGTAGCTACTTCTTCTATGCAAGCCCTGTTGAGTTTTTTTACTCAACGGGGGGTGGGGTATGGTTAAGCCAGCTTTGAAAACATTTGATAGCAAGGTAGTTTCCCAACTATGCTATGGGTCTCAGGTATGGGAAGTATTTACTTCTGTGTCTTTGGAAATGATACAGAACAAGTTTCTTAGAGCCCTTTTGGGCCTCACCAGCAATTGTATGCCTGGAATTCGGTTCAAGATCAATTGTATCTAGAATTAATCAGACATTATTAAATTACTGACTGAAGCTGGTCTATCTCCCTTCCGTGTCCCTACCAAAACTTTGTCTTAAAGAAAAACTGGACTGTACATTTGGCATTAATGATCCACATAGCTGGAGCGGGTGATGGAAAATTTGGGGCACCTGGGCTTTTCTATGGAGCATCTGGTGTCCATACCTAGAAGGGAGGCAGGAAAGTTACTGAGAAAGAGGGTAAAAGATGTGGATTTACACATGGCTAGGGCATCGTGTGCTATGTCCAGAGTTTCTCCCTGGTATAAATATTGGAACCATGGGCCCATGGGTGCTAGTTATCTCCATACTCTGGCCCAGTCAGCTAGGAAAAGAGCTTGTACAGCTCTCAAACTTCAAACAATGAGGTCCGCAGTGGTCCAAGGACGCTATGAGGGTAGGGCCTTCGTGGAAAGTGTCTGTATATGTGGGGAAGACCAGGATGAAGACCTGACGCATTATTTACTTTTTTGTCCACTTTAAATACAGGCTCATCGGAAAATGCTTAAGGCCACATGAACGGGAATAGGACCACTCTCCAGCAGTTAATTTTTCTGCTAATGGATGCAAGGGACTCTGTTACATCAGCTGTTGCATCCTATACAGTGTCAGCAGCTAAGGTGTGGGCCCTTATGGTGTGAACTGTTCCCCACGAGGATTATTAAAATTTGTATGGAACATAAGTTGCTTTTACGGAAATGGGTTTTGTTTCAATTCCTTTTAAGATTATGTATTTTATATAGTTTTATGTTATACTTTACATGTTTCTTATGCTCTAACAAGTCTAGATGGCTAGTTCAATTAATAAACTTAAACTTAAGTTATCTCTGCTGGAGCGACCGGTGCCTTCCCCAGTGAGCCAGTGTCACATCTGTCAGTGGTTGCCACACCACACTCAGCACCCCACCTTTCCTCCCTGCCCCCATGCCTCCCCTACCCCAGCAGTCCCACCCAAGCTCCGGTTTGCTCTGGTGCTTCACTTTCCCTCCCCGGAACCTCACAGCCACCCCATGTGTCAGCCTCCCCTATGCCCACCACAGCCTCCCCCTACCCTGGTCTCCCACCTTCCCAGTTTATTTATTTATTTATTTATTTATTTAAAATTTATATCCCGACCCTCCTGCCCACAGGGCAGCCCAGGGCGACGAACAACATTCAATAAAAAAATTTTTAAAACAGTTTAAACAATTTTAAACAATTAAGATGGGGTCCAGTGATTTGATTTGCCCCACAGCTCTATTAAACCTAGCTTTGTCACTGTGGCGAACACAACTGAGGAAGCAGTAGTCCAGGCCATCAAATTCCCTCCCTCATGCCCCACACATGCAAGTTGCTGTTCTTCAAGTCTGGGCCCATGAAAGGCACTGATACTGCTGCTGCTCTGTGGTATTTCATTGGATACAGTTTAAGCAATGGCAGTAGGAGGACCAGTGTTCCAAGCTGAGGATCCCTTCATGGGACAAATGAAGGAGATCCACCAGACTAAACCACTCACCTTCCAGGCAGGCCCTGCTGCTGCTTCACTGGGCATTGACTGAGTTCCATGTGCTCTAAGTTTCAAGATGTAGGCTGATGGGTCAAAGTGAGGTGAAGGTGGAGGGACACCTGATGATGGCCCTACTGTCCTGGTAAGGTGCCCAATCGTGCCATCTATGCCTCTTCCCACTTCATTTACCTTCCATTGAGCAACTAGGCAGTGTCTGTGTTACAAAGGTCCCTCGTGATGAGGTAGGATCCAACACAATAGTGTCCCTTTTCACAACTTTCCCAACTCCACTTGGCTCTGTTAACCCACCAAAAGAAGGGAATATATCAGGAGTAGGGAACCTCAAGCCCTGAGGCCAACTCCCAACCACTGAAAGAGTGAGCTCAAGAAGGGAGCAGAGATGCACAAAAGCATAGGGATGGGTCCTATGACACAGACTCCTCCTCTTCCTGAGCGCACCCCTTAAGCACCCCACCCCACCCCACCTTCTATGTGGCCCTTGGAACTTGTATGAATTTTCAGAGTGGGAGGGAAGGGAAAAGGTTCCATGCTCCTGGAATATATGGACCAAATATGCATCCGATATCTATTTTTAAAACAATTCAAATTAGTAAATAATAATAATAATAATTAGAAGTGTAAATGTCATTTTAAAAATCTGTGTTCTCAGTTACTATTAGCAAGTCAATGTGTGATCGCTCACTTTGGAAGAAAAGACAAATGCGCGCCTCACAATTAGTAGCACGGACAGACAATGTTTGGAAAGTCATAGCAACAGGGGGGTGAGGGAGATAACCTTATAGCATGATCAAATCAGTCATATAGTGTTTGCACACCATTCAGGGAATTTAAAAGAAAAAACAACAGGCATAAGTTAAGATAAAGTTAGTCAGACACCAAGGGTTTTTGAATTAATTTATCAAGTTAATACTGCTTAATTTTATATTTCTATGAGTAATAACATACGTGACAGCAGAGCATCTCCATTACAAACTGATCTGGACTGGGAAGCCACTTGCTTCCCAGTCAGGATCGCGTCTGGCCACAGAACTGGCTGAAGCAGGGAGCCCCGGCCTGTGGCTGAGCCCAGCGGCCTACCCCACATCCAGTGGGCAACCATGGCAGCTGCCATGACCACCCATCATGGTGAACAACTCTGGACCAGGCTGGGAAGAGCAGGCTTCCAGATGTGATAGCCTGTTTGAGCCTGGTCGGACAGACTATTCCCTGGGTGTGTTAGCGACTAGTCCAGGCTGTGACCCCAGAGGTCTCCAGAATCACAGTCTGGGCTAGCTGCCAATATGCCCAGGGAAAGTCCAGGCCAAACATCTGGATGGCCACCAACAAACATTTTCGTTTCATTTCATTTTAATTTTGTACCCCGCAGACTATACCACAGGTGTCTCGTAACGGTTTACACTCATAAATGAAATACAATATAAATACATAATAAACAGTACATAATATAATACATAATCTAAACAATACATAATCTAAACATATCAAATATCGACACAATAGCAATCCACTTGAAGGAAAATATACAAAACCAACCCCCTTCCCCCCCAGTCCCAACCCCAACCCATTCCCTGCTGCCTGCTCTCACCAGGCAGACCCAACCCTCGCTCTGCACCCACCTCAAATCTGGGGCTGCCCTCAGGACCTCCCCCATCCCTATCGCAGTCCTACCTATTTCACCCCACAAATCACATCTCCAAGAGGCTCTGCTACAAAGTCACAGGCCTACAGCCCTGCCAACAATAATATTTTAAGCTGGTCCAGAGGAGCCAGCTTCCAAACAGTATGGATCCAAGCCCCCCCCCCCCATGGCAGGAGGGAGGAGGAGCTGTCCATAAGTGGGGGCTGTCCAGAGAGTGCAGTGGGGCCCCTAGGTGCAGGGCTCTGAAGGTCCCCCTCAAACTCCTATCTGCCGATCTGGGGTCTTGCCTCCACCCCCTTCACATGGAGATGCTGCATCCACTACTGCCCCACTGATGGCCCCGACAACGGCCGACACCCTTAGGTGTCGTCGTTCAGCTGGCGCCAAAGGGCTGGCACCCAAGGGAACCACCCCAGGGCCTTTCTACCTGTAAAAGGGAGGAGGCAGGTGTCATGCACTTCTCTGTCCCCTCTGCAGATCCAGGACTTCACTGCCCCCCCCCCCAGTTTTTTTCAGTTGATATATTGATTATTGGTGTGTTAATATATTAATTGGTTTGTGAGTTGCCCTGAGCTTATGGGAAGGGTGGCGTATAAATATTAATTAATTCAATCAATAAATCAATCAATCAATCAATCAATCAATAAATAAAATCAATTATATTCATCCAGTTACATTATTTAAAAGAAGGTTGGTTGGTTTTTAAAAAGAATGCTCTCTAAACAGTGGGTGACTCAAATGATAAATGAATGAAAATAGCTCAGGATGGAATAAATAATAATAAGACACACGATATATGCACAACATAATAAACATCCATTTTTTTCTGTAGAAAGGGTTAGGTAATTGATGTGGCTCTAAAAGTGAAATAACATCTTCCACTGTCCAGCTTCAATAGGAGGAAAAAAATCACCTCATCCTGGGGATAATCATTTTAGCCTGGCCTAAATCATTTTAGCAAGGTGATGTCCATTTATGGAAGATATGGATTCCGCATGAGGCAGACATTTGGGTCTGTACAATAACTGGGTGCCCCTGTCATTAACAGTGCCTAGTCCCAAAGCTGGGCCATTATAATCTTTTTAAATGGCAGTACCATTCTTGGAATTTTCAAATGCACAGTTTGGATTTCCAGCAACAGCCTGACTATACATTTCCAACCTTCAAAATTAGAAAGGAAAATCGCCTGATCTCCTTAAACAATTAGTCACAACAGGCAGTGGATTTCTGAGTGATTATCACACACCTCATACTTGCCAAGAAGACGCTAATCACTTGGGAAGTGCGATAATCTCTCTGAAATGCATGACCTATCACGGCTTATCAGTGTTATGGAATGGTACTGATATATAAACACAGTCATCTATAAAGCAGAGAGATTCGATGTGCTTTTAGTTATGGATGTTACATGGATCCTGATAGAAATCTCCTGCCTGTTCATTCCAGACTCTCAAATAATTATTACCAATGGGCTCGCTTCAGGGAGCAAATTTCTCTAGGCTACTGTAGTGCCCGTAGTCAATCATGCCCATGTAGAGTCTGCAAAAGCTTCCACTTTGAGTCTCTATCTTTGTCACTGGTGAACCTTTCATAATTTAAAAACTACCATTGCAGATTGTTTAATAGTAAAAACTACTATGTCAACAATTGTGCGATGTCGAAAATTCACTTAGGCCCAACACAGCAGTTCAGCAAGAGCATGATGGAAATGAGAGGGGGGGGTAGGATGACATTTGAGTGTGATTTTTTTCCCCTTCATTTCATGGAGCTACAGGAGAAGGTTACAGAGGCAGAGTGCCTGGCCCCTGAAGGAGAGGAAGCACTCCAGCGTCCAGATGAGTGTTTACCATATGTAATGTCTAATCACCACCACCAATCTCGTAGTGCAGCTACAATAGCTGTCCATTGCTGGCAGGTCATGAGGCAATCATGGGCCCTTCATGAGTGGGAAGCACTTCTGCATAGTTCTTGTGAGGTATGAACAGGGAGTACACACATCCCAGCTATCTGCAAGGAAGTGAGGAGGGAAACAGCAGTGGGGAGCACACTGGATCTGCTCCTTCACTCCACCCCTTTCCCATGACCTTTCTTTGTAACCGACACTTTTCTTGCTGCCACCAGAAAAAGTGACGGCAGAGAGTGGACCCAAGGAGGACTCCAGTTGGCTTCCTACTGTAACTTTTTTTGCTGCCACTCAAAAAGAGGTGGCAGGGAACAGGCCTGAGGATTGTCCCAGTCCACTCCTCACCACCACTTCAGCAGCAGCAGCAGGAAAAGCCTCAGATCCCCAGAAGCAGCAAGTGGCAGAGGCTATCTGCTTCCTGGGCTGGTAAGCCCCCTATTTTCTCACCTACTGAGCTGTTATGTGTACACAGGTATACAGCCCAGCTCCATGCTCAAGACTGCAATGCGTTGGCAGTCAGGAATATGCAGTTAACCCAACATCTAAAAACACTCTGAGTAATGCCCACTCTCCTCTCTCACAGGAATTCCTTTGATGTGCCCTAGAGGAAGCTACCTGCGAGGCATCCTTGGCTGGAGATGTAGACATTTTTTTCCACTGGACCTGACAGAGGATGTGATGTGAACTGGATAAATTTAGAGCTAAAAAAAATCTGTGTTAAAGTCTGAATTCTATGCATTTTGAAAATTCACAAGTGTGAAGACAAATTTCTGGCTGCTTTTGTACAATTTCATGTCAAGATCAAGTTAATTTTTGTTTTGATTTCATCCACTGGGAGTTTGCAATTTGAGAATTTGCAACTCATGTAACCGATTGAAACAAGGTGTCTTGAGTTCTCTCACACTGAGCAGCTTACCTCCCACTTCAAATCTCAGGAACCAAGCAAGCTGACACTCAAACTAATCCAACCAGGGGATGTCAAACAAATTCAAACTTTCCCTCAAGGGCTACAAATTTGAATCTGAATATCTGTGAGCCTAAATTAATACTCAAATTGGACTCCTACATTGCTCATTCCCTATTAATTTAAGCTCCAGGTAATGTGGGCGTCAGAAATTCTTTCTCAGAACCTATTCATTTGAAATTTAGCTAGATAAGAAATGAGCAGTGATTTATAGATTTGCCAAGAGAGTCCTTGATATCTGGGTGTCATCAGATATCCAGCTTTACCTCTCCTTTTCAACTGACCCAGGTTCTGCCATCTCAGTACTTCCCCAATGTTTGGAGGCCGTGGCTGATTGGTTATGGCAGAGCAGACTGAAGGTCAATCCTGACAAGACAAAGGTGATGGTGGTGGGTAGGGTGAAGGAGGTGTCGACTCCCTCATAAATGGGGTCCGCCCTCCTGTAGCCCAGCAGGTTCAGAGTCTGGGAGCATTGCTGGATTCAGATCTCCGTCTGGATCGGCAGGTGGAGATGATGGCTAAAGCTGCCTTCCGTCAGCTGTATCTGGTGCGGAGGTTGCGTCCATATATTTCCAGACCCAACCTGGCCACCCTCATCCATGCCTTCATCACCTCAAGGCTGGATTACTGCAATGCGCTCTATTTTTATTTATTTATTTATACAAATTTATATCCCGCCCCTCCTGCAACGCAGCCCGGGGCGGCTCACAACAACAAAACAATTAAAACAATAAAATACATTAAAATTCAGATAAAAACAATAAAATATTCAATATAAATATTAAACAGGGCTAGACAAAACAAATGGGATGGGGATTTTTTTAAAAAACTCCCTACCCTCCCCCAAAGGCCTGGGCAAACAGCCAGGTCTTACAGTTCCGCCGAAATGTTAAAAGGCTTGGGGCCAGGCGAGCTTCCTCCGGAAGGGAGTTCCACAGCCGCGGCCCTACTACCGAGAATGCCCTCTCCATCGTGGCCCCCCGTTTAACA
>QEPC01006793.1:553030-581712 GCA_003113815.1 Sphenodon punctatus | reverse complement strand
GGCAGTGGCAGCAGTGGAATCGGCGGCAGCAGGACAATCCAGGCAGCAGGGCAGCAGAGCGACGGAGCACACACACACCCGCCGGCGGCAGAGCTTCCCAGCCCCCGCAGCAGCGAGGCAGGTAGGTGGATGAAAACAGGCTCCTCGCAAGCTCTTGCGGCTCAGCCGCTGGTCCCGGGGTTTTTAACCCCCCACTACTTACAGGTGGGGGGGGAGGGGACAGGTCAGCCCACGAGGCTGGCCTCTGCGATTCCCCCCCTAGCCCCCCACAACTCACAGATAGTTCTTCCCCCCGCAGGTCCCCCAGTGGGCAGTGGCAGCAGTGGAATCGGCGGCAGCGGGACAATCCAGGCAGCAGGGCAGCAGAGCGACGGAGCACCACCACCCCCGCCGGCGGCAGAGCTTCCCAGCCCCCGCAGCAGCGAGGCAGGTAGGTGGATGAAAACAGGCTCCTCGCAAGCTCTATGTGGGGCTTCCCTTGATGCTGGTTCGGAGGCATACCTCAGGGCCCGCCTAACCTTCTGCGCCCCAGAGTGACCCCTTCGGTCTGCCAGGAGCACCTTCATGGAGGTCCCCCATGTAAAACGGGGGGCCACAATGGAGAGGGTGTTCTCAGTGGCCATGGAACCATGGACTATGGAACTCCCTCCCAGAGGAAGCCCATCTGGCCCCAAGTTTGTTGGCCTTCCGCCGGGCCTGCAAACCCTGGCTGTTCTCCCAGGCCTTCGGAGTGGGGAGAGGGGTTGGGATAAAATTTTGGAGGGTGGTTGTTTTTAGAAGGAGTTTTAGATGTTTTAATATTTGTGTTCCATTGTTGTTTTAAATTATTGTTATTTTTTATGTTGTAAGCCGCCCCGAGATGCCATGGGCATGGGGGGGGGGGCCCTAAGAAATATAAATAAATAAATAAATAAAATAAAATAAATAAAATATATTCCATGAAAAGACAGGAGGAGTCAAACACACACACTCATTATAAAAAGACTAAGAATTAACTGGTTTCTTAGATGTGAATAAGACCAACAAAATTTAAATATCTCTTTAAGAATGTATCATCATAATTTTCTTTTCCCATAATTGTTTCATTCAGCAATCTCTTTTCTAAGCAGCCTTCCACACATCAGCTCCTGACTTCTTTTATACTTTGAGGGCACAGTTGTATTTAATCCAGTCCAAGATTCTGTGCTCAATCTCTCTCTGTGTCTCTTGACTGACTTATATAGACAGCATTAGTGCAGGACACCTTATTGTGTCTTAATCTACTTTAAGCAGCCCAGGCAGAGCAGATGTTGTTTGTTTTGTGCTTTGGGATAAATACTGAGGATTTCTTTTTGTGGATCTATGTACTCACTAGCTTACTGCAAGTCAGCAACAAATTCCACCAAAAGTTTAGTAGAGAGGGGCACAAAGTACCAAATATGGATCCAAATATCAAACACCCTCAAATGTAAAGGCTTTCACATTAGAGAAAGACATCCATTCTATCTGGATCTACATCTCTGTATTCGCCCATGTATGGTGTGGGGTTAGACCTGGGATTTTGATTCAGAGTTCTCTCCTGCCACTATATAGAGCAGGAGTGGGGAACCTCTGCTCTGGGGGCTAAATCTGTTCTGCAGCTGTTTTTAATTTGGCCCCTTTCCAATTCCTGGATCTGGCCCCTGGATCCAGGCCCTAAAATAGTGAGCTTATGGGAAGGGAGTGGAGAAAAGAGGGGCATTCAAGGATATTGTAGGGACCCATAGCATGGATCCATGCTCTAGATTTGTTCTTTGCTTCCTCTGACCTGACCTTAAGAGCTCCTACCCCACAGGTTTAATTTCATTTTCATTTTTTTATTTCTATCCCACACTCTCTCACCTAGGCAACTCAAGGCAGCTCACAACAAAATGAAATCATAACATAATAAACACAACAGCTGGGTTAGATCCCACACAGGGGACCCAGTAACAGTGAAAGCAAAACAACCCACCCTTCTACAATACCCCTCTACAATATCACCCAATAAATCACAACAGTTGGGTTTAATTCCACTCAGGGAACCCAGTATAATTTCATAAGATCCTCAGGACCAATACAATATTGGACCGCCATACCCCTACCCCTCAGTACATAGTCATCTGTTAACTCCAGCATTACTACTCATATCCTCCCCAATATCATCAAAAGCGACCCCCCCCCCGCACCCCTCCTACTCTCTTCAACAATTCTCATTCTCCTCTGCTTCAACTCCCCCTCCCACCAAATACTTATAATGTCCTTCCCCTGGTCCTGCCGTTGGGCCTCGCCGAAGGGCACTGCCAAAGGACACGCCCCTTTGGATGTGTCCTTTCGGCACGTGCCCCCGGCATGGCCGCCAGCCGTCCCCAGTCCTTATAGGGGCAACTTGGAGATCAGCTGTCCCTGGCCCCACCCCCTTGATGATTGCAGCTGTGGCACCAGCTGCATCCCTCTTTGGCTGCCAGCTGGAACTTCCTGGGTCCAGGCACACTCACACTGCGGGGTAGAGGGGTGCAAGGGGCACAGACACAGACCCTCACAAACCACCTCACTCAATGTATAAGCCAGGAGGGGCTGTTCACCTCCGTCCATCACTGTCTCCTCCACAGGGGTCCTCTGCTGCCATCTCCCCCCATAGAAAAACTCAAGACAGGGGGTTGTCCGTACTCCATCTCCCAGCTCGCCCCCTGCCAAACAAGTCTCTCCTGACTCCGCTCTCACCAGTGTCAGCGCCTGTCTTTCGCCACCCTCCTCCACCACACTGACCATCTCTCGGGGCTGAATCTGGGCTGCTCAATAGTTTTGCTGCCTGTGGAACTCATGCTGCATGTGGAACTCACACAGATCCATCCTGTGGAACTCATACTAATTTTGAAAGTGACCCCCAGCTTCCCAGTCCTGATATAGATAGGACAAATGTGAAATATGCAAACTCTGTGTGCCAGAGAGAGGGTCCATCTAAATGCCACGTTTATCTCAGTAATCAGTTTTTTCCTTACTTCAACTTTGAAACTTCTGGATAAGATCTCTATAAGACCTCATCAGCTAGTCTGTTCCAATGAATCAAAAAGAAAAAGAAGCAGCAGCTGTATTTGCAGCTGTTACCAAATCATCCAAACAGAAAATGCCTTTGCTACAAAGAGATATTTATTTATTTTTTTAAAAAGTTGAATTAAAGGACAAATAAAATGAGATGGTACTATAGACAAACTGATTCTCCACCAACTAAAACCTCTGTAGAATTAACATCTGTGCAGAGTGGGTGTGGGGAAAGTTAGCAAATTCACAATTCCTCACTCACTGACACCAATAATAGCACTTGGCACCAGACGTGCTCGGTGTGTGCTGGTATAAATGACCAGCAGGACAGTAGAGAATCAGATTCAGGGTTTTGAAGAGAAACTAAAAAAATTGATTACCTAAAATGAATAATACATCTGCACCCCCTACTGGAGGAAAATAAAAAGATGTACAAATGCCATGAAGATCCTGTCTGTGCATTCTAACCTGCATGGTACCTCTGAATAAGAAGGTATAATTCAGAGCACTCTGAATAAGAACGTATAATTGCAAGAATTAAAATGAACCCATCAGTTGCCCTTAACTTCTATTGCTGAACAATTTATTCAATACATTATCCAGTAATAAAGAACCTCTTCTAAGGTCCATATTTTATTATTATATCCTTTTTTAGGTCCTCAAAACTTTATTTTTGCTGTATTGTAATGCCTGTTAGAACTTTTATAAGATGAAAAAACCCCAGTTAATATAAACTTCATGTGTGATTTAAAATATATGTCAGCAAATGATATTGTATCATCTAATTGCACAACTTCATGGTGCTATTTGCAATTTTATTTTCTGTATTAAGAGTCCAAAGCATCATTCCATAAACTCTACTTTTTTCCATTAAGATAATAAAGCCTGAACATAAATGTGCATCATTAATACCTATAGCAGATAAGTGCATTAATTTATGGAAATATATATTCTTAAAAGAAACTTCGTTATTGAAGCCAGTTGTTAAAATAGCTCATTATTTGGCTGATCCTACTAAGTATATTTAGTAATAAAGGGATCAAAAAAAATTTAGAGTGTGGTTCTGCTGCTGTTGTGTTTTCAAGCCAGAAGGTGGCATTAAACTGCCAGGGATCATTTCTATGTGCCCTTTAATGAGCTGTCCACCAGCTCCTGGTGCTGAAGTCACAAGTGTTTTAAACTTTTGCAGATCAGGCAACTAGACTAAGGACTCATTCAGCTGCTTCGGCAGCATCATGCGATTTAAAGAACCCCGCACTTCTGGGTTGGTGTGAATGCGGTGAGCGTGCACATTTCCACCTAGCCCGAATGTTTGGAGCGTGGTTTGAAAAGTTGCTCCGAGCAGCTTTTCAAACCGTGCTCCAAACATTCGGACTAGGTGGAAATGTGCGCGCTCACCGCATTCACACCAACCCAGAAGTGCGGGGTTCTTTAAATCACACGATGCCGCCGAAGCAGCTGTGCAATTTAAACACACGTCTGAATACCCTCTAAAATATATGACTAAAAATGGACAACAATAAACATAACTAATGACTGAACAAATGCAGATACATTGCTTCTTTCCTATAGGCTAGGTCCCTTCCATAGATAGCTCCTGCCTTTTTGGTATTGTCTTTTCAATGGTGATGATATTTGATTTTACTATATCCTTTTATTAGAACTGTAAATGTTGCTGTGCATTTACCTGGACATTTACTTTCATGAATCGTAATCACACACCTCAAATCCCTTCACAATGCAGGCGGAAACCTCTGAACCCCTTCTTCAGCCACTAACTCTGGTCTGAGTCCTGATCTCACAGATTCAGGTCAGCGACAGGTGGTGCAGTCCCACTCATATGACCCAAGAATGACAGAGAGACCAGGCACTGAAAATGCTGGTTCCAAGCACAGGAAGCTGGTGCTGGGCATATTAATTACAATGTTGCCAAGTTTATGTATTTGTGTGTTTCTTTAAAAAAACAAATTCCTGTCCCATATAAATTATTTAAAGCCCAATGCATATTTGTAAAATATGACAGATCCTGATTTCTCTTCAGTTCAGAAAACTCAAGTTATCCCTGCACCATTTGATGTGACTTTTGAGAACTATCCCACCTCACATCAGCTTCTAGTGTCTTCCTCTGGCCAGTGGAAGGCTTATCCAGACTAGATCTTGGGGTCCTGTTTTAAAACTGCTTCATTATTCCCATTTAACTAACATTTGTCCTATGATAAACCACTAATGTCTGAATCTTATTTATTTAAATTTTTGCCCCACCCTATCCAAAGGGCTCAGGGCAGGGTGCAATGCATATATATGTGGAGGGGCTGCCTTAGCATTCCCAACTGGGTTGATAAACTAACCTCAGCACATCCTGAAAGGCTAACATTGCCAGAAGCCTTTGAGGGATGAGAATCTAAATAGATACAGTCTAAGCAGGACTGGGACTGTTCCCCAATCCTGGCAGTGCCTCATTCCCTTTCCTACCACTGTCCTGCTCTGGTTCTGCTGGGAGAGTAGATCATCAACATGTCACCTGCAGCAGCCAGTGCCGCACTAGCACCAGGTCACAGGTAACACCTGCCACCTTAGAGGAGACATCCTCCAACCATGCCAGCACTGGGCCACATGTAGCACCTGCTTACTTGGAAAAAGCATCAACCAGCCGTGCCTGCACCAGGCCACAGATAACACCTGCCCTCTTGGAGGAGGCATCCTCCAGCCATGCTAACATCAGGCCACAAGTAGCGCCAGCCCCTATGCCTCAGAGACCAGTATGGCCTCAGCCAATCAGAGCCAGCTCAGAGGACCACAGGGTGGGACAGGAAGCATCATCATTTCCTCTTCTCCCCCTATATAAGGAAGAAACAGCAAGCTATCAGTGGCTTACCAACTCACTCCCTCATGGTATAGCCTCCCTGTGTCTCCACCCGCTATCCTGCCTACTTGCACCTCACCTACCTGCCTCCTCACCTTGCCCTTGCCTGTTGCTGTCTGCCCTGATCTTTGGTCTCTATGTGTCTGTGCTATCTGCTCATCTGGCTTCACCTATGCTCATCCTGACTAGGGATGGGCGAACAGAACTGAGTTCGGAAATTCGGTTTGGTTCGGAAGTTCAGATCGGTTGACCGAACTAGTCGAGTTCGGTCCAAACTCCAAACTTCTGAACTGCATTCGCCCATTCCTAGTCCTGACTATGTCTCCACCCGCTCTTCCTGCCAGGCACCCGTGCTATCTGCTCAACCGACCTGACCTACACTTGTCCTGACTGTGCCTCTGCCTGCTCCTCCTGCCAGATGTCCATGCTATTAGCTCACTCAGCTCAACATCTGACAGCTTAGTAAACTCACAGGATGACCCACCATGGAGGGAACCCAGGTAATGATGCCAGAATTGGTTGCAACCATACAGTCCCTCCAGGAATGGGTCCGATCCCTGCAGCAAGAAAATGCTGCCTTGTGGGCCCAGATCCCAGCCTCCGCTTCCCCTGTAGACCCAGGATTTTGACTGTGCAGTTCACCACTTCACAAAGAGAAGGTGCTGTTACCCAAGTGCTTTTCAGGCAACTGGTGTGCCTTTCGGGAGGGGGTTCCTGAGCCACTGTTGGCTGGTATGCGCCCTTTGCCCCATGACATATGTTTCAGCCAGATAACAGGGGGGTTCTGGTCCTGAGCCTACTAGCCAGAGATGCTCTGCCCTGGGCCACCACCCTTATGGAACAAGACAACCTGGTATTGGCTGAATTTGAGGGCTTTGTCAAGGAGATGGGATGATCCTTCGATGACTCCCATCAGCACAGCACAGCAGAAGCCACACTCATTACTATCACATAAGTCTGGAAATCAGTAGTGGACTACAACACCAAATTTCACCAGTGGGCCATGGACACAGAACTGAACGACCCGGCCTTATGAGTCGTGATTTTTCTAAAGATGCTCAGTCGTTTAAATCTTCAAATTCTAAATGGGACCGCTAAGGAAGATATATATGGGGAACTGACATACTTAGCAGATAAAGGGGGGAGTGTAATTGATTAATTCATTTTTTCCTTGGGTCTGGTTCCTCAAGTGATGGATTTTGCTGTAGGTCTGCACCAACTGAGTGACCACCAACCTTTGTTCTTGCGACAGCATGTGTGCTCAGTGGTTAGAACTACTGTTAGATATGCCCCACTTGTTGAACAGGGTACGATATTGGATAAATATACCCGCCAAAATGGAGTATGGCCATGAATACACAAGCTGCAGATTTTTTGCACTCCCTGATATTTCTTCCCTATGGGAATCGTGTATTGCTGGTACCAAAGATGAAGATCTAATTATGTTTTTGAGTGTATATTGCTTAGACTTAAACAGATCCTGGAGGTTAATAAGGTTCGTACACATAGATATAATCCTGACTGGTTTGACAGAGAGTGTTCTTGTATGAAAACAGAAATAACCAGAATTTATTTAGCATATAGGCATTCCAACTTCATGAAGGTACCAAGGGAATTCTATGAGTTAAAAAGAGCCTACAGGAAACTTATTCATAATAAAAAGGTTTCTTATGTTAAAGCTTCCTGGAGGGAACTTGCTGTTAAAGCGAAGGGAAAAGATAGTGCTGGTTTTTGGTGGGTGTTGAACAGTGTAATGAGAAGGTGTAAGAAGCTGGCACACTATAATTTCCCAAAACTTAATGGGAATCGTATTTTGACCTTATTTTTAATCAGGTGACAACAGACTTTGGGGATTCTGTTCCCCTAGTAGAACTTCTAATATGGCCTCAAACTACACATGATGAAACAAGGGATCTCATAGAGCATCGTAAGCCAGGTAAAGCACCTGGAGAAGATTTGATTCCCCCAGAACTTCTGAGGGAGCATATATTGTGGTGGGTTCCACTCTTGGCTTCCCTGTTTTCCTATATTGACATGACAGGGAAAATGCCACAAGGCTGGAAAGTGATAGTAGTACCCATCTATAAAAAAAAGGGGATAGGGCACAACCAACTACAGACCTGAATATTATTGGGAAATTATATGCTACGCACCTTTTGATTAACTTAGAAAAATGGTTGACTGAGGAGAATATACATTATGATAAAGAAGCAGGGTTCAGGAAGGGTCGTTCTACCCTGGACTACTGCTTTATTCTCTCGCATCTAATAAATAAGTATACTCAATCTAAGGGTGATTTCAGATGTGACGGGGCCCTATTGGCCCCATCATGGAATCACCCAAATGATTCCCAGGCGGAATCAGACCGGCCTGTCAACAGACGAGCCAGCAGATTCCGCCGGAGAATCGGGGAGGGGGCAGGGCTGCATGGCACAACATGCGGCTGCACAGCCCCACCCACACCCCCCGCGCTTCCGAGGCCACCCGCCCTCTGGGAGACGGGCGGACGCAGCGGCCAATGCAGCCGCAGCGCCTGCCTGCCCCCCAGGGTATTGACCACAGCCAGGAATCGGCGACAAGCATGGCCGCCAATTCTGGGCCGTGGTCAGGGGCCAGAAGAGACGTTACCACGCTCAACCACGGTGAATCCTGCTGTGGTTGAGCATGGTAACGTCACATCTGTTGGGGGCAAAAAGTGATTCCCGCCAGGTGTTCACCACCGGTGGGAATCACTTTGACCACGCTTTCGGAAATGGTCCCCAGACCATCCTCGAAACCATGGTTATTTTGATCCCCGCCAGAGGTTCACTATGGTGAACCTCTGGCAGTGATCAAACAGACATTACGGGACCATTCCTCACCACAGGAGATTGTCTGTGGTTGAGCGTGATCTCGTAATGTCTGAAAATACCCTAATAATAAATTGTATGTTTTGTTCCTATATTTAAAATCTGCATTCGATTTCATACCTAGGTCAAAGCTATGTATCAAACTAGGAGAAACTAACATTGACAGACATCTCTTGTTTCTTATGAGAGCACTCTATAGTGACACAACTCTTCAAGTTAAACTAGACCAGCAGGCCACCTGACAGACCCTATTAGATCCTGTTCCAGAGTCAGGCAAGGCTGTTTTCTGGCCCTGGCATTATTTAATTTATATATAAACTATATGATTACTGCTGTATCACGGATAGAAAATCATCCTCCCAAGTTGGGTTATAGACATTTATCATGTCTATTATATGCAGCTGATGCTGCACTAATATCAAGGACTTTGGTTGGAATGAGACGCACCATAGAATGGTGTGCTGCCCACTGCCAGTCTGAAGGGCTAATCATTAACTACAACAAAACTAAAATGATAATTTTCTCCGAACAGCAAAATAACTATACCTGGGTTAATGATGGGGAAAAGATAGAACAGCTTTTTTCTTTCCGCTATCTAGGGATAGTTTTTCAGTCAAAAGGATCATGGACAGTGCAAGCAAATTTATCAATTGAACAAGTCAGCAAGGGTGTTTTTGCAATTAATCGTTGCTTTCATGCACAAAATGCTCAACTGGTTATTCCAGCAATTGCACTTTTTACTGCCAAAATAGGGGGTCAGATGCTTTCGGGAGCACATCTTTGGGGCTTAGATAAAACCTCGGATATTGAAAAGGTTCAGTCTAAGTTTTTGAGAAGATTGTTGAGGCTGCCACCAGGTATTTCAAATGCGGCATTAAGAAGGGCGACAGGTAGAATCTCATTGACATATTCGGTATGGCATGCAGCTCTGAATTATTGGCTCAGACTATCCTTTTTAAATCTGGAAGGTCTTTTGCCACTGATCCTTTTCGATGGTTTTGCCAGTGTTTGGATAAATAAAATCCAGAATAAGATCCAACAAATGGGGTTTTCTATTCCTTATTTGGCAATACAGGGATATGCAAAGCTCAGATTGGAGCTCTTCCAATGTCTTGCTGATTTGAGTAACAGGAAGATATGTCCAGGATACAGGAGGCAAGAGTCCTTATTGGCTATTTACCTATAATGCCAGCTGGGAGGTCTAATGCAATGTACCTGGTCAATCTCCTTTCTCCTACACAAAGAGCTATGTTCCTTAGGGCAAGGTTAAAGGTACTTCTTTCAGCCCTTTTGGAAGGCTGATATAAGGGTGTACTGTTCCACTTAAGAGTCTGCCCCTGTGGTTCGGGCGAGGTTGAGATGGTCACCCATGTCTTACTGTTTTGTGGACTATATGTTGACATTAGATAATGATTAATTTATTCTCTTTTAAGATGTTTACCAGGAAGATCACAAGAGGTTTATGTATATTTTTTATTGGCTGATAGCACTTCTAATATAACACTTTCTGTTGCCAAATTTTTGGCAAATGCTCATAATATTAGAGCCCAATATCTTAAGGAGTTGGGCCCAAAATAGGCTGATGTATATTCTGGCTCCTTTTGGTTGTATGAGTTTAATTTTTCTTTTTATTTATGTATTATTTTATATTTTTAACTTTTATTATTAATTCACTGTTTGTTTTATGTGTATATGCTGAGACCTATGGTCACACATTTTGAGTAAATTTGATTTTGAGTCGTGTTTTCACAGGGAGTCAGTGAGGAGCTCAAAGATGAGTTGGCCTGGGGTGCTCCCCTGTACAGTTTAGAGGGTCTCATGGATCTTAGCATTCTAGATCGATGATCGACTAACCAAGAGGAGAGTATGCAATCACAGGCCACCCAGTCCGTGCCACTTTTATGGAGAGTCTCTCCAGCAGAAACTCCATCACCTCTGCCTCCAGAGCCAATGCAGATTGATGCTGTTTAATGTACTCATTAATGATCTGGAAAAGGGCGTTAAGAGTGAGGTGATCAAATTTTCAGATGACACCAAGTTATTCAAGGTAGTTAAAACACGAGCAGACTGTGAAGAACTGCAAAAGGATCTTATGAGACTGGGTCCCTGGGCATCTAAATGGCAGATGAGATTTAATGTGGACAAGTGCAAAGCGATGCACGTAGGGGAAAATAACCCAAACTATGAGTACACAATGTTGGGTACTAAGCTAGGAGTTACCACTCAGGAAAAGTATCTGAGAATGATTGTGGACAATACACTGAAATC
This sequence comes from Sphenodon punctatus, assembly GCA_003113815.1. Classification (NCBI taxonomy): domain Eukaryota; kingdom Metazoa; phylum Chordata; class Lepidosauria; order Sphenodontia; family Sphenodontidae; genus Sphenodon; species Sphenodon punctatus. The sequence goes on along the minus strand of QEPC01006793.1, from coordinate 570,693 downwards.
CTCAGCTCAGAGTGCAGCAGAAGTCAAACAAGCAAACAGAATGTTAGGCATTATTCGCAAACTTGCAAAGGGATAGAGAATAAAATTGAGGATGTCATAATGCCTCTATACAAATCAATGGTGCAACCACACCTAGAATATTGTGTGCAGTTCTGGTCGCCCCATCTCAAAAAAGACATAGCTGAACTAGAAAAGGTACAAAGAAGGGCAACAAGAATGATAAAGGGCATGGAACGGCTTTCATACAAAGAGAGGCTTGACAAGCTGGGTCTCTTCAGCTTAGAGAAGGGAAGACTGACAGGGGACATGACATCTTGAGTGGTCTGGAATGAGTAGATAGGGAAAAGTTATTTACCCTCTCAAATAGTACTAGAACTAGGGGACACTCCATGAAACTAGCTGCTGGAAGATTTAAAACAAATAAAAGGAAGTACTTTTTCTCTCAACACACCATTAACTTATGGAATTTGTTGCCAGAGGACGTTGTCAAGGCCAGTAGTATAGCTGGGTTTTTTAAAGGACTGGATAAGTTCTTAGAAAGTAGGTTCATTAATGGCTATTAACCAAGTGACTTACAGGATGAACTTCTTACTGTCGGGAGCTGGGAGTGAACAACGAGGAATGGATTGTGGCTGTTGGTTCTTCTCCCATGCGAATGAGATTGGCCACTGTCGGAGGACAGGATGCTGGGCTTGATGGATCATTGGTCTGACTCAGTATGGAACTACTTATGTTCTTATGTTCTTATCATATGGAGAGGTGGCGCCTCACCCCAGAAGAACATACTCACCAGGTAAGGACAAATTTGTCTGTACTGCAGGGAACCAGGGCACTATTCAAAGGACTGCCCATGAAAAAGTCCACCTCGCTACAGCCCCAGGAAACACTAAGGGCCAGCATTGCCAGGGAATCTGACATTGACTCTCCCTTGGGAACATGAGAACTGGCCCCCTCCTTGCTGGTTACCATGTGGGGGATACTCAACCCCAACACCGAGTGTAGTATAATCCTCTGGGTTCTGGTGGATTGCAGAGAATCAGGTACGTAATGTGGACCAGGCCACAGCCCATTGCTATCAACTACCCGTGCAGCCTAAGCCAGTACTGGAATCAGCAGAAACCACTGATGGAACCCCTCTGGCCACTGGTGAGGTCCACAATCAGACCTGATCCCTGTGACTCCAGAGCAGTGGTCATGTTGAAATGATTTCATTAGATCTCATTTCCTCCCCATGACATCCAGTGGTTCTTGTTCTCCCCTGGCTGCCTCGCCACCACTCTACCTAGACTGGAGACACCGCATTGTCACCTTCCAGTTGCCCTACTACTGGCAGCGGTGCCATGCCATTATACCAGTACCACAAATTACAGCAGCCACCCTTCAACCTGTGGGCCTTCCAGATGCCACCAAGGCACAATTGGCTGAACTTCCTGAATTCCAGGATGTATTCAATGAGTAGGAAGCAGGAACTCTACAACACTACTGGGAGTATGACTACCTCATAGACTTGGTGCCTGGTGTGGTGGTCCCTATTGGCAGAATCTATGCCTTGTCTCCACCTGAGCGGAAGGTTCTTTGAATATACCTATATGAGAATCTAGGTGAGAATCTAGATGAGAATCTCTGCAAGAGATTCATCCACCCTTCCATGTCTCCAGCCAGTGTCCCCTTGTTCTTTGTACCTAAAAAAAGACAGGTCATTAAGGCAATATATAGACTAGCAAGGACTGAATAATGTGACTATTAAGACTCTTTACCCATGGGGGAGCCACCGGGCATGGTCAAGGACTAGACGCATGAGGCAGAAGCTCCCACCGAGCCCACTGTGAAAGCCACCCAAACTACTATTAAAAATGCCTGCACCAGAGCGCTGATGTGACAGAGAGCTTTGGAGTTATGAGATAGAATGGGCACACCAGGCATTAAGGGTGAAGCCCAGGGAAACAAAGCCTCACAGACCCATCATTATGAAGTTTTTAAGATCCCAAGACAAAGTAAAAATTCTCAGAGAAGCCCACTGATGCTCTCAGTTGTTATCTGAGAACAAAAAACTCATAATTTTCCCAGATATTGCTTGGGAGATCAGGAAAAAGAAAAAACAATGGAATACATTCTTCCCAGCATTTGAAAAGGAAGGTTTGCATGCACAGCTATGGCACCCAGTCATATTTGCATTTGACCACAGGGGCCAAAAACATGTCTTTACTCAGGAAAAAGATCAAATACATTGACAAATATATACCGCCTGGAAGGACACAGACTTTACATGAGGACTGCTGGAAACTCAGACAGAAAAGATACCACGGCTCCTTAAAGGAACTGGACAATATATATATATATCCAGGCTAAGTGTTCCCACTGTTACCTTTTCTAATTATTGGGACATTATACCTCGAGCATTGTTATGTTTGGTGAAAGAATAAGACAAGAACACAATTTGGGGTAATTTTATACCTATATGGAAAGTGGGGCATCATAAGTTTTGGTAAAGGTTTATTTGTTAATCAGGTAATTGTTGTGGAATGCCACTAGATGGTGCTATAGAATCACATATAACCTCTAGTTTTTTCTGCTGATTTCCGGCAAATTTCTATAAACGCACCCCCTCTAGGGACAGGTTTTGAGAATACTGATATTATGTTTAGACGATGCCCTGGCTGAGGAGAGAATATACTACACAGGAGAATTTAAGATTGTAATGACGTCTTTAAAATAATATTTCATTTAGCTACAGCTGATGTAACCAATACGGTTACCATAACTTCTTTAAAATAATATTTTATTTAGATACAACTGATGTAATGAATACAGTTACCAAAATAGGCTGGCTGGAATGAAGTTTCTTAATTTTCGTTGGTTGTTATGCTGTTTATTAAGACTTAATTTCTTTCTTTATTGTTCTCTATTGCCAGGTTTTAGTAAATATTGATTTAGTTATTAATTTGTTGGATCCTTTCCCTAATTGATAATTGATTGATAATTATGCAGGTTCAAAACCTGGACAAACAGCTAATTTATTAAAATACCCAAAGATATTGAAATGACCAAGTATATGAAGAGAGTGACATAATTAGTAATAAGAATATAACTGAAAATATTTATGAAAACATAGTAAAAGCATTCCCTATGGGACAAAACCCTAAAACAAAATAAAACCTTGATAGGTGGTTTATAAATGTACTTTTAAAGGTACATGTCACTTAGTTATAATTAAAGTTAAATATTAAGATTGTTCTAAGTATTATGAAGTACACAAGTTAAAGTAATAAACTTAAAACTAGCATAGTTACCCAGGAATACAAGCTCAAGGAAGATAGAAGAAGATCATGTGACCAGAGGATCACCATGGTGATCAAAGAGCACCATGAGAGGGTTCATGGCATCTGAGGTAACATTTCCTCGGTGACTTTTATAGGATAATAGACGTCACACTCAGGCTAAGTGATTCATATATTAATAACTGCCAATAGTATGTTTCAAAGGGATTGACGTACTTATTTACGCACACATAAAATTATAAATGTGTTGACAACTTCTGTTGTTAAGATATTTGGGAACTAAAGTCTGTACCTCCACCCATGAAATATCCTGTTTTTGAGCTACTTCATACCTAAATCTTGCAACCTATTTGTGCAATGGGGATGTTTCATTACTGTGTGTCTCTACTTCCCTATTTTTCTGGATTTTAACTAACAAGTTTAAAAGTTGAGCAGGGAAGAAGCTATCAGAAATGTCCAAAGCTACCAAATATGTCCAGGCCTATATGTCCAAACTAAAGCCAATATGTCCAGACTATAGCCAATAGATTAAACGTATCTCACATAAGTCAAGCTTGAAGGTAACTTCTCGTAATAGAAACACTAAATATCCATGGGGGACCCTTGGGACACTACTTATGGTAAGCAGACCAAAACAGGTAAAATTACAGAATGTTCCTTAAATATCTCTAAACCCAAAAATGTCTGATAAAATTCATGACTCAATGTCTGTTGACTAAATTTTGCTTTGCAAGAGACCCATCTGTTAAAAATGTACACCTTCAGGTTCAAATATAGAAAATTTGATCAAATTTTCTTTTCATCTGACTAACATAAGAAAAAAACTGATGTCTCAATAGGAATTTCCAATGACCTTAATTTCAAAAACAAAGATCAAATTAAAGATTCAGAAGGCAGAATTTTTTCTGATTAAGGGCACAGTCCAGGACCACCTGTATACAATAGTTAACCTTTACACCTCCAAATCGGAAGCACTGATGTTTTTTTAAGAAATATCTACCAATTATTTATTCAAATGCAGAAGGTAACCTGGTGATCTTGGGTGATTTTAATTGCCCCTTATATGAACTGGACAAATCAATCCAGTCTTCCAAATATAGTGCATTTAGAAAGATACAGAACTTGATTGAACAAAACCAATTGATAGATGCCTGGTGGACAATAAACCCCACTGCCAGAGACTATTCTTTTTTCTCCCCAGTGCATAATACCTACTTGTTGAATTTTGATCACCAAAGATTTGCTCCCTAAATGTACTAACTGTTATATCAGTAACAATGTGTTCTCTGATCATGAAGCAGTAGTGATATCACTTAAAGGCAATAGAAAAAGAACACAATTTTACTGGAGAGTTCACAATAATGTTTTATTAAATCAGGTTCATAAAGATAAAATGCAAAAGGAAATATCAGAGTTCATCAAGTGTAATGATCAGCTGGATACTAATCGACACATATTATAAGAATTGCTAAAAGCTTTCCTCAGGGGGCAGTTTATATCCTTGGAAGCATGCACTAAAAAGAAAGAAAAGATTAGTTAAGAGAAATATTGTATTTATTTATTTATTTTTGCATTTATATGCCACCCCCCTCCTGCACAAGCAGCAAATATATACAAAACTGAATGAAGCAGAATTAAAAAACAAACATGCTCCCAATTAGAAGCTACAGGAGGAAATAACTTTTTTAAATGATAGACCTCATAGAAGTGGCTAGAACAGTTAAGCAAATTAGAGTTACCAAACAATTCTATTATGAAAAATTGAATAAAACTGACAATGCTCTTGCGTGGCTGGTAAAGAAAAAAAGGGGAAAGGTGTATATCCCTGTGGTTCAGGACTCTAAGGGTCTCCAGTGTACCACAGATAAAGAAATAAGAGCACTTTTTAGGACTTTTTACCAAACGCTTTATAATACCACCAACCCACAAGATGAGTCAATTCAATCATTTCTAGATAAAATTAAATTGCCAGAACTGAGTGCAAAAGAGAGCAAATTCTGAAATTTTAGTAGAAGAAGTGGAAGAGGTCATAAAGAGTTATAAAAAAATAAAGCTGTGGGACCAGGTGGATTTCTGGCAGAATTTTACCAGACGTTTGTGCATCAGCTGACCCCTTATTAATTAGGGTATTTGGCACCTTGATTGAATTGGACAACTTACCCCAAACTTTTTATGAAGCCAGTATTATGTTATGCCCTAAACCTAATAAAGACCCACAAGAATGTGGAAGTTACCAACCAACTGCACTATTAAACGTTGACTTCAAGATTTTTACTAGGTTGCTAGCTAACAGGCTGGCCTTTGTTATAAGATCCATAATCCCACCAGATCAAAGCAGGGTTTATCCCAGCTAGGTTAGGAGTGGACAATATAAGGAAAATTGTAGACATTGTTCACCAGATTTATGAAAATAAGACTCCCAGCTGCGTTAATATCACTTGACGCTGATAAAGCATTCGATTGTATTGAGCACCCGTTCCTGTTCAAGGCAATCGAAAAAATGGGCATTGCGGGAAATTTGTTTAGGTGGGTAAATATCATATACAAAAACCTGAAAGCTGAACTTATTGTTAATGGGAGTTTAACTGACACCTTCCAATTAGGTAAGGACACACGGTAGGGTTGTCCCCTGTCTCCCTTATTGTTCAATTTGACTATGGAGCCACTTACTACAATGATACATCAGGACAAGAACATTACGGGCATTAAAATAGGAGAATAAGTGTACAAGATCTCGATTTATGCAGATGACACTATGATCTCAATTAGTAACCCAGAACATACAGTCCCATACCTTATGCACACAAAAAAGAATTTGGTAGTGTCTCTGGTAGTGTTCAAAATAAATGTCACAAAATCTCAAGCACTAGTATTCCATTTAATTACATCCCAACAGGAAGAGATTGTTAGGATCTGCCCCATAAAGACAGCTGAAAAAGAATTTAAATACTTGGGAATACAGCTCACTAAAACCACAAACAAATTATATCAAACTAATTATCTACCCCTTATAAAAGAATGTAAAGACAAACTTAATAATTGGCATTCAGTACAGTGCTCCTGGGATGTATCAATTTAATAAAGATGATGATTCTGCCCAAAATTATATATTATATACTGGCCCTTCCAAAAGAGCTACCTAATACCTTCTTTAATATAATTAATAAAATATTCAAGGCTTTCATTTGGGACAATAAGTGACCCTGAATACATAGATCAATCCTGCTCACTAATAAAGATCAGGGAGAAAACAATTTACAGGATATTAAAGGCTACTATCTGGACGCCTTGAGCTGTATGCAGGAGAGGCAGGGTAGAAATTTTGTAAAATAAATAAATAAATCCTGCCTATTGGCAATAAAAATGTGGTATAAGGATTCTCCCGAACCATGCAGGATTCAAATGGAAAAACATCAATTCCAAATTGAAAACTTTAAAGAACTATTAATAGATCAAATAAAACCTAAATACTCTAAAAATCTAATGCACTCTTTTATAAATAATGCCCTCAAACTATGGGATAAATTTACCTTGAAGGCCAAGATTATTCCTGGCAGGTCTCCATACACATCCCTGGTGAGCCTCATCCGTACAGATGGAAGAGAACTCCTGGTGTTACTGAAACTCTTTTTAAAAAGAAGAAATATGGTTAGTTAAACATATGTTTCAAAACTCTACAATTTTAATACAAGAGGAAATAGAAACTAAAATTAAAAAGGTAAATTTCCTAACATATTTAAAGTTAAAAACTAGATTAATGAAACATATAGACAAACCTCACTAGATTGTAAGCCCTAGGGGCAGGGACCATATCTATTCAATTACTTTGTAAAGTGCCAGGTACATTGCTTGCGCTATATAAATGCTTGCTAATAATAATAAAATAATAATATATTAAGCCAGTTAAATCTATTGAAGCAGTGTTATTCAAACACACTGACAGTAAAATTCTTTCTAGATTATATAAAGAAATAAAGACACTCACCACCTTCCCAGATGCAGGTTATGTAAGTAAGTGGGAGGATGAGTTTATGAACCATATTGATCAATTGGAAATGAAACAAAAGTGGAAAGTTATGGTGAAATGCTCCTCCTCAATGATGGTCCGTGAAATTCAGGTTAAGATATGCTATAGATGGTACTGATAGCTATTCTTGCTGGAGAGGTTGTGATGGCACAGCCCTTCACTGCTTGTGGGAATGTTCAGAGATACTTCAGTTATGGAGAGAAACATGGGAGTGGATGGAGGGTATAGTAGACAGGGTTATTCCTTTCAGATCTAAAGTGGGACTGCTTGGAATTTTTCCCAAGGGTCCCTACATTTCCAAACGTCTTCAGACATGCCAGAAAATCCGACTTGCAGTGTTATATTCCATAGCAAGAAAATGGAAAGCCCCAGCTCCACCTACAATCATGGATGTATGGATGCGTATGTGGTATGTCCTATACCATGGAAAGGATCTCAGCAGAAATAAACGACACGCTGGAAGATTTATATGTGGTCTGGACTAATTGCTGGTCGATTATAAAAGAGGGACTCAATCTGGATCCCACCATGGACAATTTTTTGCTTCAGGATATCTAAGTAAACCATATCTACCTAAGTAACCTAAATCATATTTCATTGAATTGCTACCGGCCACATTGTAAGCATTTCATTTTTCTTTTTCTTTTAATTGATTTTTGTTGTGTTATTGTTGAACTGCTTCAGCTCGATTCTCGGTCCAGTATGGAAGTGCAAAACACTATGGAAGTATTGCTGTAACCTCTGTAAACAAAAAATTTGTAACTGAGGATTGAGTTAAATAAAGCTCTTTAAACCTTGGGGGTGGGGGGGGGCGGGAATCTTTACCCACTTCCTCTGATCTTCAAATTGCACAGTTGCCTGCAAAATGCCACCATCTATATGACGTTGGCTCTACGTGGCGCATATAATCTGGTACACATACGGGCAGGCAATGAGTGCAAAACAGTGTTTTGTACCCAGACTGGACTCTACAAATACCTTGTTATGCCCTTTGGCCTGGCCAATGTCTCCATTATGTTCTACAGTTTCATAAACGAGGCCTTCCGTGAGCTCCTTGACATCTATGTGATCATTTTACTGGATGATATCCTGATTCTTTCTGATTCCCTTGAGCAGCACCTTACCCACATGCAGACAGTGCTGCTGCAGCATCTTCTTCCCACAGCCTGTATGACAAATTGGAAAAATGTGCCTTCATTCTCTCCTCCATAGACTTTGTGGGCTACCAGATTTCCCGGCCGGGGATCTCCATGAATCCCCGCAAGGCACAAGCAGTCCTGCAGTGGAAACCTCCAACCACCATCATGGGCTTCAGCAGTTCCTGGGCTTTGCCAACTTTTACCAGCGTTTTATCAACCACTTCTCTGCCCTGACTACCCTGTTGACAGTGCTGCTATGGAAGAGGGTCTGCATCCGCTGGACATCATAAGCAGATCAGGTCTTCCGGGCCTTGAAGTAAGCCTTCACCTAGTACTGCTTCTTTGACATCCCAACACTCAGAAGCCCGTTGTCATAGAATCAGACCCCTCCGACTTTGCCATGGTGGCAGTACTGTCTCAGACCCCCAACCCTGGGGAGCTACCACAGCTATGTGCTGCTAACTATTTCAGGTGCCTCACAGTCTCCAAACAAAATTACCTGATCCTGGATAAAAAACTTCTTGCCATCAGGGAGGCACTGGCAGGGTGACATCGTCTGGTAGTGGGCTCCCCACATTCCGTCTGGATTCTCTGGACCATAAGAATCTGAACATTTTTCATACCATTAATCTCTCCAATCAGCAGCTGACCCAGTGGGTGCTGTTTCTCTTCCACTTTTGCTACCTTTTGTAATTCCACCCAGGCACCTGCAATTGCAGAGCAGTTGCTCTCTCTCAAAAAGAGGAATTGCGAGGGCCTAAAGAGGGACTGCCCATCCTATTATTCCCATCTCAAAATTTCACAGGGTCCCTCATGCCCACCATACTGGACACTCTCACACGGGACCAGGACCATCTTCCCAGACATGATAATTGGCAATGCTTGCCAGAGGCACCGTGAGTAGAAGCTCTCCACCTATGTCACGATCCCTCCCTAGCTTGGAATTTGGGCAGGAGAAGATACTCCAGTTAGTCCATAGCTACTTCTGGTGGCCTTCACCTACCACTGATACGCGATGGTACATTTGCAGCTGCCAGCTGTGTGCCCACACCAAAGTTTCCCAACTCAAGACAATGGGTCTACTGCAGCTTGCCTCTCTTCCTCAGCAGCCATGGGAAATGGTCTCCATTGACTTCATCACCAAACTTTCCCCGTCCAAAGGCCATACTGACAACTGTGGATACCTACACTAAGATGGCTCATTTTATTCCAGTAGTAAACCTACCTACTGCAAAAGGAAAAGCCCAGTTTTCTTTCTTTCTTTTTTTACTGTCTTCTGTCTGCATGGACCTACCCACCACTATTATATATGATCATGGGATGAAGTTAGTGTCCCATTTCTATCAGACCCTATTCAAACTCATCAACCGCAAATGAACAGACAGGCAGAAATGACCCAGCAGGTACTCGAACAATACCTTCAGTGTTTCCCAACATACCACAAGACAATTGGGTGAACCTACAACCAAGCGCAGAATTTGCATATAACAACACACAGCATGGCACTCCAACCGTTTGCCTTTCTATGCCATCTATGGGTGATTTCAGACATTATGCGGTCCAGAGTCACCACAGTGGATTCCCGGTGGTGGTGAACCGGTCAACCACCCACCGCGCTCAACAAAAGCCCTGAACAGACATGACGGGAGCGGGACCACAGCAGGGAATTGGGCCACCAGATCACGGTCCGAGGCAGTGCAACAGATGTGACACCAATTCCCGGCAGTGGTCAAAACACCCAGAATGAGCCAGGGAGGGGCGGGACACAGACATGGCTGGCTGAGGGCAAATGAAGCCACCAGGGACAAAAGGGAATGCCTACACAAGGGAAACGGGAAGGGAGGGGGGAAGAGGGAGAAGAGGTACCACACACAACAGGCACACAGACAGTGAAGGCACAGTGGAACACACAGCACAAACACATGCCCGGGCGCACACACCCCGACACGGGAAAGGGAGGGAAGGGGGGGAACACAGCGGTACAGACAACACACATGGCACATTGGGTGCAGGGGGGGCGAGGGACAGGGAAGAGGGGGGAAATGGCACAGGGGCACATCTGGACACAGGCAACAGCAACCAGGACCCCCAATACAGAGCAGTCCACACGGGCACCCCAGAATGGGGGGCTCCAGGAGGTCCGGACACAGGCACAGCAGGAGCATACACAGAACAAGGCGGGGGCCAAGAACAGTCCAGGAGGCACACTCAGACCCCAAGCGCTGATGATGGGGCGATGGAGGGGAGGCAGGAGATCCGGATCAGTGCAGCAGGTTCAAAGTCACCACCACCACCACCACCCGGGAGGAAGCCAGGGGGGAAGGTACGGGGGACCCAGAACCCCGAGTCCACATGGGCACCCATGAGGGGGGACGGGGTGAGGAGGGGGCCACAGAAGGATGAGGATGGTCAGCAGCACCCAGGGATGCCGTGGGGGGCCAGTCGGGGATCCGGAGGCAGACAATGGGGAAGGCAGACACAGAGGCGAACACCCGGTGCAGAGGTGGATGGGGGGGCCCGGAGGGGGCCCAGGGCCACACGCAGGGGCAGCAACACCCCAGGAAGCAGCCAGCACAGCAGCACGGCTGGGACATCCAGGGGGAGCAGGCAGTGGGCCACAGTAGCATGGAGGAGCCAGGAGCCCACACAGGGGCCAGGAACCAGGGTCCAGGAGGCACAGGGGGGCTCACAGCCAGCTGCTGGGAGCCACAAAGGGCCCAGGGGCCGGGTGCCCCGCCTGGTGAATGAGGTGGGGCCAATGAAACATGCCCCGGTGGTACCCCAGCACAGACATGTGGTGGGCGATCAGGTAATACACCTCAAATGGATCCTGCATGGAAAGACCCAGCTGCACATCGGAACGGGACCACACACCTGACAGCACCAACAGCTCCGCCACGGTAGGTTCAGACATGCAGCAGTCAGCAGTAGGGGGCCACGGAAGCTGACCCAGTTCCAGCAGCCAGTGATACACTGCCCCACGAGAGTGCTGGTATCCACGGGCCCCATGAACGCAGCCAAAGTAGGACACGGACAAGGCAGGGCCCCCCTCCACCAGACAGACCGTGTAGGCAGCCAGGCTGCACACAGACAGGGCAGACACAGTCTCTGCCATGGACCAGGCCACATGCGAGCACTTCATCTCCAGGATGCACCCATCAGGAACGGGAACCAGCCCCAGCATCCATGCAGCTGGCAATCCCGGGTGCTCGCTTCATAGCTGAATTAATTAAGGCCAGATCTCTGACTCGCATAAGCACCAGACAGACTGTCCGGGCAGCTCAGCAGCAACTGCATGGCCGGGGTATGCCACAGGTCACACATGGGCATGATCTCGTGGAAGGTCCATGGATGGGGGGTCCCCATATTCCCTCCAGGGGTGGGAGGAGGCTCGGGGGGGCACCAAGGCTGGCCGAGAAAGCCACAGGCTGCAACAATGTATGGCAACAGAGCGAGGAATGGGGTGTGGACCCAGCATAGCTACAAGAACCAAGCACACAGACAGGACAGCCAACACACTAATCAGGCCAGCAAGGACATGATGTTGCCAACAGGGAGAGGTGGGAGGTGATGACAGGAGGCATGCAGCTGCAGCCTGCACACCCGGGCGCACACCAGGCCGTGCGCATGGCTCCCAGCGGGGACAGCAGGTGCACTTCAGAGCACGCCCCCGGTGCCCTGGACCACCTGCCCTGCAGGAGACGGGTCAGCCAGTCGGGGACGGGGCACCACCCATCCCAGCCTATACCTGGGCCTCCCGCGGCCCCCCAGGGCTCACCACACCATGGAGAGGAACAAGTTGAGTGCCTGCATGATGCACCTAGTACTCTGTGTCAAGTGGTACCATGCCCACACCGATCAGCTGCACATCCTGACCACCGAGGTGCACCTGGGTGTCCGCCTGTGGGTTACCATGGCCCGGAATGCAGCAGGGGCCTGCAGGGCCCATCATGGCCACAGGCATGCCCTAGCCCGGCTCAGGGCTCAGCGGGCGTCTGGGGTGGACCGGCAGGCTGTGAGCCGCAGCCGGACAAGGGCTGCTGCACTCCGTAAGGTGGCCGGGTGCCTCCAATGGAGGAGGAAGACCATGTGCCAGGCCGTTGCCCATTGCCCAGAGCAGGCACAGGGCTGGTGGTCCCGGGCACTGGCTCAGTGGGACAAGGCAGCCTGGAGTGCACACTTCCGGATGGACAAGCTCACCCTACTGCGGCTCGCGGAGTTGCTTATGCTCTGGTTGGAGCGGCAGCACACCCCCATGAGTAACCCCATCCCCATGATCCAGCGGGTGGCCATTGAGGTCTGGGCCCTGGCAATGCACAACTCCTTCCGGTCCATCTCCCAGCACTTCGGTGTCGCGGTGAGCATCATTGCCTGTATCCTCCGGGATGTCTGTGAGGCTGTGGAGGGCATCCTCCTGGACTGGGTGATCCAGCTGGTGGACCAGGCAGCCGTGATGGCCGGCTTTGCGGCTGGAGGGTTCCCCAACTGCATGGGCACCATGGACAGCACCCACATTGAGATCCTCCACCCCTCTGCGGGGGAGGCCGTGGATTATGTCAACAGGCACGGGTATCACTCCCTGCAGCTGCAGGCCATGGTGGACCACCAGGGGCAGTTCATAGACATCTTCACGGGCAACTCCTGGGCAGTCTTCCCCCTTGGCATCTGGTATCTGGTACCACCACCACCCCTTCTCCCTCCCAGGCCCGCCATCCCACCATGCGTGCCCTGGGTCCCCCTCCTGGCCTCCCTGGGGACCCCTCGGGTGCCTCACCTGGGTCCTCCGAATCCGGCTGTCCAGCCAGGGGGTGGGGGCTCTCCAGGCTGCTGTCCGGGGGGGGCCTGCTGGTCTCTGAGGTCCCAGGGCATTCCTCCTGTGGGCCTGGGCTCTGGGGCGGGTGCCTTCTTGTGGGGCAGCGAGGAGAGGGGGTACCTCGGCCTGTTCCCTGCCCTGGACCACGGCACTCCCCATGTGATGTGTGGTGACAATTGATTCCTTCATATGGAGTATGTGGTCCAGGGAATCATAGAAGGGGGCAGTCTGGGGTCTGTGTCCGGACCACTGTTTGTTGTCCCGTATTGCCTTGTACCCCCTCTTCAGCTCTTTGGCCTTGGAGTGGCACTGTGCAACAGTCCGGTGATGCCCTGCCACCTACATTTCCCGCACTATCTCCCAAAACACGTGCTCATTTCTCTGATTGAGCGCGAGCTCCAGCTGATGCTCCAGGGTCCCCCAGATATGGATGAAGTCCTGGGTCTCCTGGAGCCCCCACTGCCCCCCTCAGTGGTAGGGCCTTCTCTCCCTTCTCCTCTCCGGTTCCTCCTCCGGTTCCTCCTCCTCCTGCTCCTGGTTCTCCTCCTCCACCTGGGCAGGGTATGTGTCTTCTGGGGGCTCAGGCTCACAGGCCCATTTGAGTGTCTGCAGGACACAAGGCGGGGTTGGTTGTGGGTCTGCCCCGGTCCCGTGTCCCTGCCCCTTCCCCCCACCTGCCGGCCGGGTGTCCAGCCCCTCCACTGCCCCCCCCCCTTGGTGCCCCTGTGCTGCCAGGTCCACTCCCTTTTGTTCCCCTTACCCGTTTCTGGGGTGCCTCCTCCCCCGGTCCAGTCAATGTCCACGGGGCAGCTGGTCCTGGCTGTTGCTGCTGCTGCTGCTCTCCTGAGATCCTCCACCCCTCTGCGGGGGAGGCCATGGATTATGTCAACAGGCATGGGTATCACTCCCTGCAGCTGCAGGCCATGGTGGACCACCAGGGGCAGTTCATAGACATCTTCACAGGCAACTCCTGGACAGTCTTCCCCCTTGGCATCTGGTATCTGGTACCACCACCACCCCTTCTCCCTCCCAGGCCCGCCATCCCACCATGTGTGCCCTGGGTCCCCCTCCTGGCCTCCCTGGGGACCCCTCGGGTGCCTCACCTGGGTCCTCCAGCCGCTGCCTGGGCTGCTCTGCACCGGCCTCCTCGCCCGCCTGCCTCTGGTGCCGGGGCATGTCGTGCCCTGTGGGGGTATGTGGGGGTGGTTGGTGGGGGGCTGTCGAGTTGGCTGGGTGGCCCCCCTGGCCCTGAGTCGTGGGGTGTCAGGGCCGGAGGGGGCCTGCCCCCTGGCCGGGCCATCCCCAACACCCCCCTTGCCCCAGGTCCATCCCCCCCTCACATCTGCTTGCTTACCCTTGATGTCTGTCACCAATCCCTCCGAGGCCGGCCCCTCTGTGTTGCTGTGCTCCCCCTGTGACCACTGGCTGAGGGTGATGAGGGTGCTGGCCTCGGAATCCGGCTGTCCAGCCAGGGGGTGGGGGCTCTCCAGGCTGCTGTCCGGGGGGGGCCTGCTGGTCTCTGAGGTCCCAGGGCATTCCTCCTGTGGGCCTGGGCTCTGGGGCGGGTGCCTTCTTGTGGGGCAGCGAGGAGAGGGGGTACCTCGGCCTGTTCCCTGCCCTGGACCACGGCACTCCCCATGTGATGTGGGGTGACAATTGATTCCTTCATATGGAGTATGTGGTCCAGGGAATCATAGAAGGGGGCAGTCTGGGGTCTGTGTCCGGACCACTGGTTGTTGTCCCGTATTGCCTTGTACCCCCTCTTCAGCTCTTTGGCCTTGGAGTGGCACTGTGCAACAGTCCGGTGATGCCCTGCCACCTACATTTCCCGCACTATCTCCCAAAACACGTGCTCATTTCTCTGATTGAGCGCGGGCTCCAGCTGATGCTCCAGGGTCCCCCAGATATGGATGAAGTCCTGGGTCTCCTGGAGCCCCCACTTCCCCCCTCAGTGGTAGGGCCTTCTCTCCCTTCTCCCCTCCGGTTCCTCCTCCGGTTCCTCCTCCTCCTGCTCCTGGTTCTCCTCCTCCACCTGGGCAGGGTATGTGTCTTCTGGGGGCTCAGGCTCACAGGCCCATTTGAGTGTCTGCAGGACACAAGGCGGGGTTGGTTGTGGGTCTGCCCCGGTCCCGTGTCCCTGCCCCTTCCCCCCACCTGCCGGCCGGGTGTCCAGCCCCTCCACTGCCCCCCCCCCTTGGTGCCCCTGTGCTGCCAAGTCCACCCCCTTTTGTTCCCCTTACCCGTTTCTGGGGTGCCTCCTCCCCCGGTCCAGTCGATGTCCACGGGGCGGCTGGTCCTGGCTGTTGCTGCTGCTGCTGCTCTCCCTCCACCTCCTGCATGTGCAGCACAACCACCTCCACCACCTCCTCCTCCTCCCTTGCTCTCTCGCCCTCCGCTCTCCTCTGCCTCCTGCCTCCCTCCATCCCGCCATGTTCTCCTGCTGCTGTGTGCCCTTTAAATCTCCCTCCGCTGCCTGTGTTGTTGCTGGTTGCCTGGCAGCAGTGCTGCGTGCTTTGTCCCTGACTGGGAATCATTTTGATTGATTCCGACCGGTGATTACTGTCCAGACATTACACTTTTTTGTTTCCCGCTGGGAATCGCATTGACCATGCTTTCGGAGATGGTCCGGGCCGGAGGTCCGGAAGCGTGGTTGAATTTGACCCTATGTGGGTATTAACTGTGAACATCTGCCGGCCGCCAAACAGATGTTCAGGGCACTTTGGCCCTGCCGCGGGATTGACCGTGGTTCACTGTGGTTGAGCGTGATCTCGTAACGTCTGAAAATACCCCATGTGTACCACCCCCACTTTCACCTGGACCTCCTTGAAACCTCCATCATGCCTGCCACACTTGACTGGGCCACCCACCTCCAAACCATCCACAACGATCTCCTTGTTTATTATTAGAGCACGGTAGCACTCTAATAGTTAAGGTGTGTTGCACCCCAACATTCTATTTGTTCTAAAATTGACATGATCAAAATTAGGAGTGTGACATTTCTTGTGGAGTATCACTGGGGTAAATGATTCAGGCTGTGAAAAGTTCAGCTAAATCTGTTGGATAAAAGCTTGGATATCACAGTTTGAAAATTGCACTTTCAAGCCTGATTTTTCATTTAGTCAGACCATCTTGATCTGGGCAGGGTAGAGAGGTTGAGTGTTGGTGGGGAGGAGGAGTTTGCCTTTTATAAAAGTAAAGGAGGCTGCCAGGGGGTGCCTTTGGGGTTTTATTTGTAAATCTGATTAGTAGTTTTAAAGTTATGGGGTTGTGGGGAAAAAAATATGTTACCCTATGGAGAGGGGTGGGACTGCTTTGAAGAGGAGCACTGCTCACCACCTCTTCTCCTGTCTTTCCCTTCCCTGAGCAGGGGTCAGGGCAATTGTGTCTGGGGGGTTTTGGGTGTGGGGGGACAAGGGAGCAAGGGCAGAAGGGGAGGGAGCACAGGTGGGGGGCAAGGGAGCAAGGGCAGGGGGTGCTTTGGGTGTGGGGGTGCAAGGGAATGAGGGCAGGGGGTGCTTTGGGTGTGGGAAGGGAACAAGGACAGGTGAGCACTTTGGGTGCAGGGGGCAAGGGAGCGAGGGCAGGGGGGTGCTTTTTATTTAACAAAAAACATTGATATTCCATAGTCAAAAAACCTCCAATTTACAAGAAGAGATAAGGCTCTTACAAATTCAAACATGCACTAAAAAGCATGAAAATTGCAAGTTAAGGCTCCTGTCTTAACTTCTCTGCCATGTTAGCAGTAAAGACGTTGTACAGTCTCACATACTGTGCTCACTTACAACTTAGGCTCCATGTACCCAACCTTTGCCTTCATCTTTCAGCCCCAATCCTCTTCCTCTGCAGGTTGAGGGCAACACTGAAGCCAGGGACAGGAGGGCATGAGCTGGCCCCTCACCCTCTCCATTTCCTCTATTCTTTCATGTCGGCTGGGGAGAATGGGACAGCTGAGTACTGTCTTGCAACCCTCCCTCTTACACACTAGTCCCCACTGCCCTCCTAGAGCACAGTGAAACTGGGTACAGTCGTATACAAATGTTTAATTTATACTTTAAGTTGGGTATGCATTGAAATTAATTAAATGGAATGGCCATTGGAAGGAATGGAGGCAACAGCAATGCCAATTTCTAAATAAATACTATTGTCATTCCAACATCCAAGTAAGTGACTGTGAAATAATACAACACATCTGCATCTTTGGGAGTACATGGGGAAGGTAAGAGGGTGTAAAATAATTAGGAAGGCACCAGATGCAGTAAGCGGAATGGTTGGAATGATAGGGAAAAATACAAAGAATGTACAGGATCAAGTAAGTGGGTGGAATGACAGGAGGAATTAGAAATAGTTACAATAACAAGGTTCTGAGCGAAATAACCAATTCAGAAGACTGATGGGCTACCGGGGGG
>QEPC01006793.1:538666-552830 GCA_003113815.1 Sphenodon punctatus | reverse complement strand
GGGGGGGAGCGGGCGGCAGTCCTACCGTTTAACCCATTTACCATAGCTGACACTCTATCCTTTGAGTCCCAATAGCCTCCCTCTTTGTCATTCCACTTCCTCTCCTGGTTTTTTTTGTCATTCCACACACACCCTTACTTCTATTCCATATGTCACACACAGATAAACATTGCATTTCTCCATGAACATTTGAGTTCTCTGTGAGGGAAGTGGGAGGTAGAGGGGCGACTTGGACCCAGCACTTCTGGGTTGTCTGTTACAAAGTTGAGACCTTAGCAGGGGAGAGGAGAACAAGTTAGGAACCAGGACTATTGAGTTGCTTGTGAAGAGAGTGCAGCCTACTGGATTAGAGTGGGGTGCAGAGGCAGGAAGTCAGGAGTCCCGAGTTCTCTCTTAAAGGGTTAGGATCAAGTAGATTAGATGGGGAGAAGGGGCGGGAGCCAGGACTCCTACATTCTCTCTTTCTTTAAGAGGAAATGGAGGGGATGAGGGACCAGCTCACGCCCTCCGGTCCCCAACTTCAGTGTTGCCCTCAACCTGCAGAGGAAGAGGATTGGGCTGAAAGACGAAGGCAAAGTGTGGGTGCATGGAGCCTAAGTTGTCAGTGAGCACAGTATGTGAGACTGTACAACGTCTTTACTGCTAACATGACACAGAAGTTAAGGCAAGAGCCTTAACTTGAAATTTCCATGCTTTTTAGTGCATGATTGAATTTGTAAGAGCCTTAACTCTTTTTGTAAACTGGAGTGTTTTTTACTATGGAATTTATTTACATTTATGTCACCCTTTCTCAGGCTCAGGCAGCTCTCAAGTCATTTATTCAGAAGTCATTCATGTCATCAAAGACAGAGATTCTTATAAGGCCACCATCAATCGACATAGACAGGAAGCACCTCAATACCAACCAGGCAACCAGGTTTGGCTGTCCACTGCCGTTCCCAATGCTCTTTGGAAAAATTGATTCATCAGTATCTGGGACCTTTCACCGTGGTCCGATGAGTCAGAGTGTGGCTTTCAAGTTACGTCTTCCCCATCAGCTTTGAATCCACTCAGTATTCCATGTCTCTCTCCTCAAGTCCTACCATCCCAATGCATTCCCCGGTTATTTCAGTCCACCACCTCCAACAGTTTTCATCCAGGGCCAGGAAAAATACATAGTTCATGAGAACCTGGATTCTGACATTCACCAGGGGCAACTGCAATGGCTCATGCACTGGGAGGGGTACAGGCCCGAGGAACCATCATGGAACCTGCATTCCATGTCCACACTCCAGTGCTTCTCCATGCCTTCTGCCAATAGCACCCGGACAAGCCAATGCCTCCTATCAGAAGGCATTCTTGAGGGGAGGTCCTGTCACCTGCAGCAGTCAACACTGTGCCAGCACCAGGCTGCAAGTAGCAACTGCCTCCTTGGAGGAGGCATCCACCAGCTGCACTTGCTCTGGGCCACAGGTAGCACCTGCCCCCTTGGAAGAAGCATCCTCCAGCTGCATTAGCACTGGGTTGCAGATAGTGCCAGCTCGACTAACTGGAGCCAGCTCAAAGGACCACAGGGTGGGACAGGAAGCACCTAACACTTCCCCCCTTTTCCTTATATAAGGAGGAAATAGCAAGCCATCGGTGGCTTACCAACTCGCTCCCTCACGGTATAGCCTCCCTGTGTCTCCACCCACTACCCGGCCCAGTCACACCTCACCTATCTGTCTCTTCTTGTCCTTCCCTGTTGCTGGCTGCCCTGCTCTTTGGTCTCTCTCTGCCTGTGCTATGTGCTCACCTGGCTTGACCTACACTTGTCCTGACTATCCCTCTGCAAACTCCTCCTGCCAGACGCCCATGCTATCTACTCATCTGGCTTGACCTACACTTGCCTTGACTGTGCCTCCACCTGCTCCTCCTACCAGATGCCCATGCTGTCGGCTCACCCAGCTTGACACCTGATACAATGGCAGGGAGGGGATCACTGAACTAGAGTCCTCTACTGCCCTTCCCCTCCCTTCTCATCCCTGTTCTAGGCCTTCTCCCTTACCATGGAGTCAATGCTCCTGTTGCTACTGCTCTCTGTTCCTCTTTCCCTCCCTCCTCATCATGGTTCATCGCTGGGTCCTGTCTTGTGCTCAATGGGGAGTAAGGGAGATGAACATCAGTGCAGCTCTGCCTTCTGCCAAACTGGGAATGAGATCCATGACTGGCAAAAATCAGCACCCAGTGGTGGGGAGGAGAGAAATAAAGGGCAAATAAGCTCATGCTGTAACAGACAGGCTCCACCTTGTGTCTAGGGGCTGGGGGCAGGCTACTCTGAGCTCCTGAACCTCCACCACATTGTATTTCAACACACTCCCACACCCTGGGAAGGAAAGTGATAGCAGATTTTGGGTTAGTTTGGCTTCTTGCACAAGCAATAGCTTCTTTTTTAAAATCTTATTTGAAGGTTTCACAAGGTAGTATTTAAGCCATCCACCTTAGCAAGCATGCACTAGAGTCACTGTAGCCTATTGATGGCCATATGTTCCCATTTTGGAGGGGAAAGTCCAGAAGGAATGGGAAAGTATGACCAAAATATCTGTAAGAGAGAGGCACGGAAAGCTGACGTACATCATGCCATCTGTGCTGCCTATAAGCCTGGCTATAGCAAATTTTAGAACGGTGGTTCAGGGCATGTTTGGGGTCGAACCTTTTCCTCTGATCCACCCATCCAACTCCAGTACAGCCTACATTCTCTGAAAGAAACACAGACTTTGTCCACTGTCTTCAATGGGATTGGGTCAGCAGAAAATGTAATTTAAAAAAAAGCAGAGTTATGATATTTACTTTGAGAAATAGCATTCTCTACTCCCCTTTCTGAGCTGTCAAGTATTTAATTATTTTCTTGCTTATTTGATTTATCCAGCACATCTTGCGTGTAACTTTAGGGATGTATTCACATTTGGAAAGCACATACTCATTGCCCAATGGGGCTGCATGGATGTTATCGAAAGCAGGACTTAGTCTAAAATAAAGAGACACAACCTACAGACATTGGCATAGCACTGCACCTTTCCTCAGATCCCTTAGGAGGTGAGCAGTCTATGCTTAGCCACTTCCAGACAGATTTCCTAATCTGCTTGCAGACAGAGATGAAATGAAAGCAAATACACTTCAGATAATTCCAGAACTCAGGAAAAGGACAGTAAAAGCTCATTGATCAGGGTTTAAGATTATCTCTAACTATTTGGAATTGGGGTGAGATTTGTCATGGGCAAATTAACCCACATCTGGGTTAGCATGTCTTCTAAAGTTCCTGGCACTGGACACTGTTAGAGGTAGGATGCTGGATTAAATGGACAATAGGTTTGATCCAGTTTGTCAACTCAGAGATCCTTTTATTTTACCCAGGAAATCCATTGCACTATGCAAGAGCAAGACCCCAAATCTCCACTGCACTACTGCAGTTTTCTAGGGTGTACGTCCACTGTACCCAACTGAGTTGTTAACACTGATCCAAAATGCAGGCTTGGCCACGCATAATGGAGAGACTCTACATGCTCATATGGGAGGTCCTGCCTCCAGCCCAGTTGCTAAGAGTGAAGAGCCCTGAACACAAGCAAGTAGCAACTTCTTGGCATAGTGGGATTATGTACCGGAAGTATAGATCTCAAGTGTAGAGCTATCCCTGCATTGAGAAGCATGAGCAAAGCCAGTGGAACTGTGATTTCCTGATCCATCAATCATCCCTGTCAATCTGGCTGTTCAAATTCAACCCAGTTTGATGGTTGAAACTACCATCTCTTACTTCTGGCAATAGAGCAGGCTCAGAAGGAGGATTCATCATCTCCTTTGTACCACTGCTGAACACTCCCTCCCAGCACAGATCAGACTAGTATCCAAGTTGTGTTCGGGAACCAGGATTTGTTCCTAAGGGACTAATCAAATTACTCTTTACATAACTCATTGCACATAAAATGAAGGTTGGATCACCTCCAAAATGTTCTCCTTACCTCTGGAGTTAACAGTATCTGCACAACTACTTTATCCCATTCCAATATCACCAAAAAAGAATTAAAATGTCTATGACATTAAAGGTGGGGTGTGATGCAAGAAAACACTGGAGCTGAAAGTGGCTTAATTCTTGCCATTGCAACTGGTTTGCATGTTACAGTATTCTCTCTGTGAGTGCCTTCCTCATTCTCTGCTTTGTTCTTTTCCTTTGGCGGGTGCAGTTTGTGTGTTGCAATGGCCTGTGGGAGAGAGAGCAGCAGTATGGGCTCCTGCCCCAATGTGGCAACATAAGAAAGAGCCCTATAAGGCTCTTTGACACAGGCAAAATTTCAATGAGACTGTGTGTGTTAAGCTTCCACCAACAGAGCCTATATTGACTATCAAGTGCAGGCGGTACTACATTACACACAATGACTATGTATGTAATAAGGCGACCCAGCCTGGTCTCAAGACTTTGCAGATCCAAGCTTAGACAGTGCCCTGTTTCACTCCACAGTCTCCTTTTATTCACAATACAAAGCAATACACATTGCTGTTCATTCCCTGCTCCCACAAGGCACAGTCTGCGAGACACTCCCCATACCAAAGTCTGAACTACCCCCTTCAGCCTTCCTTAGTCTAGCCAGCTTTAGAGTGGGTGCTGGCCTTGACCCACAACTACCAAGCTAACTCTAGGGCAGTCAATCTCCTACAGTTTCCTGGCTTCATTCTCCTTGGTGGGTCCAGTTAATGCTAGATCAAACCCTCCTGAGCCTTGCCACCCCCTCCCTGGGGACCCCTGTAATAATGTCCTTCCCTATGCTCCTGTCACTCCCCCGTGGTCTCCCTTTGAGTTCTACACTCAGGATTTCATAGTCTCTGTCTCCTATTTAGCTAATGAGCTAGGTGGTTTTGAGCTGATGCACCCTCTCCGAAGGGTCCTATCCTGCCATTTCCGGTGGCTCACAGGCTCAGGGCCTCACCCTGCAAGGATTTAGGGTGCTCATCATACTGCTAACATTCTCACACCAGCTTTCTGACTGCATGTTACCAGACAATGCTAGCCACTCATTTTCAGCATGAAACACACATTAGAGATTACATCTTTTTGTAGGAATGCACATTCTGATACACACTTACCATGAACTGGGTTCTGGAAAATCCTGGTTGCAGCCATGATTGTGGCTATTGCATAGCCACTCGAATGTATAGAAAGGCACTGCCTTACTTCCAATGCATAGTAATCGGAGTCCATGGAGATGTCATGTCATCCAGGTTTGTATATGAGTAAAACTATTCGGGTACAGCCGCATGAGATGGGGAAGGCCCGATCTGCCGCCTGTCATGGGGAGGGTGAACACAGCCACCACATTTTGGGCTGGCAGGGAGAGCCATCCAAACAAGCAGCCCCACCATGGGGCAACCAGGCGGACAGGCCTCCGCCACAAGTCCTCTGCAGCTGGTCGCACAGACGGGCAGCCGTCCCTGCTCTTCTTACCATCCCCCAGGCCGTGGAGCACCCCACCACCACTCGTGATGTACAGGCAGAAGAAGCCTGTCCTGCCCTGGACTCTGGAAGGGCAGAGGAGCATTCTTATTATTATTATTATTATTAGCAAACATTTATATAGCGCAAGCAATGTACCTGGTGCTTTACAAAGTAATTGAATAGACACAGTCCCTGCCGTAGGGATTACAATCTGAGAGACAGGGGCGGGGCGGGGCGGGGAGGGGCGACGAAGGAATGGGAACAGAGGGAGAGACAAGGAGTGTAACATTCAAGAGGATGTGAGGTCCCAGGTGCACGTACTTGGCTTGGTTACATCGAGAATGATGGCTGGTTGGTCCATGTGGTGAGAATATGAGTACACAGACCTTAGGTAACAGATTGTACTGGATGGAGGGTATCAGCAGGAGTTAGGTGAGGGGAGCAAGGAGTCGGGGAGGGCAGAGCAGAAGAGGTGGGTCTTGAGGAGGGATTTGAAGGTATGAAGGGAGGAGGCGAAGCGGATGTGGGCAGTTCCAGGGAGTTCCAGGCATGGGGGGCAGCTAGGGAGAAGGGATGAAGACAGTTAGGGGAGGCATGGGAGGGCAAGAGAGGGGACAGAGGAGGAGCGGAGTTCACGGACTGGAGTATGGAGGGAAATTAGCACAGAGAGGAGGAGCAAGGTTGTGAAGATCTTTATAGGTGAAGACTAGGAGCTTGTGCAGGATTCATTCAGGAAGGGGGATCCAGTGAAGAGAGGAGAGGAGGAGCTGCACATAGTCGAAGCGACGGGCGAGGTGGATGACCCACTGGCACATGGAACCTAGGGTTGCCACCTATGTATATTTTTCCAGGCCACTTATAAAAAATATATGTTGCAGGGCCTGCATCGGCACCTATGGTATGGCAATGGTAAAACACTGGGCAGGCCAAGTCCTACAGACTGTTGTGGTGGGATGACTGGAGGTGATGGGCCCATGCCCTATGCTGTGAGCAGGGCCTGGAAGAGACGGTGCTTGGGACTACTTGCTCAAACTGTGTGCCGCTGCTTCCCTTTCTCCTTTTAGCATTCCTTTTCTGTATCCCCCCTCATTACAGCACTCGATACTGTGTGCTTTCTGTGGGTGGTGACTGGTTCCCCTGGCTGGACAGGGTCTGGGCTGATATGTGTCATAATGTCCTTCCCCATGCTCCTGTCACTCCTTGCTGGTCTCTACCTTTGAGTTCAACACTCAGGATTTCATAGCCCTTTTCTCCTATTTAGCTAATGAGCTAGGTGGTTTTGAGCTGATGGACCCCACAAAGCCTGAATGGAGCCGGGAGCAGCTCTAGCTGTTCTCAAGCCAGAAAAAAGCATGACATTGTCACAAAACAAGGGAACTAGCTAGGTCCATGATTCAAACAATGGGCAGCTCCCCTCACACAGACCCTCCCCAGCAAGAAACCTTGGGAACCCCAGACATGTGCACACCAGGCCATATCCACAAGCAGCCCATATCTGTTGAAGCTGGGAACAGACTGCCACCCTAGCACAGACAGAGGGGGGACAGGACAAAGGTACCCCAGCCAGCAGAGGCTTTAGAAGTAGCACAAGACACATCACACATCTGGGTGCCCAAACCAGGCCCCCCCCAACCCACCATTGCCCACCCCAAAACCAGCCCTGCAGTCCCCTCCACAGCACGCCCTCCCCATGGGTGGAGCGGGAATGCTTCCCACAGAGGAGAGGCCGAGGCTGCTAGGGGCAGGGAGAAGAGGCTGTATCGTGGCTCAATCCCACCAAGAGCAATCACGCGAGCTCCCGGAGGACCCAGAATGAGGTCTCCAAGCTGGGAACATGCATTTTCCCCACAGGATGCAAGAACCATGGTGGGGGGGGGGGGGAGACATTGAAGCAAGGGATAGTGTTGCCGGTGGCATCATGGCCACAACCTACCGGTGGGATGGGAAGGCTGCGCTGGAGCAGTAAGCTGGCGGTCGAGGGGCATGCTGCCAGTGAGGGCCAGTCCAAGTGCTTCACCTGCCTCGGACAGCTGTTGCTGGGAGTATGGGTGGTGGCAGAGCTGCAGACAATGGTCCCTGATCCCAACACTCCCGTACCGCGTTCCAGAGCCCTGCTAGGAACACCCACCTCAACCCCACCCTGGCCCCTCCCCAAATGTGCCTCTGACCATGTAGTCACTTGGATGTCAAGCTCCCCTCCCCCCTCCTCCTTCCCCTATCCCTTCATGAGCGAGAGACATCATGACCCCATTAAAGAGCTACCAGGTGGATAGGATTAATCACTGTGGGGCCGTGACAGGGTACAACCACATTAGGAAGGACACACCTAGGCATGCAGGGACCGCCCAAACCAATAGCTGGGTGCACATCCAGCCTGGTGACATCAGACATGTGGTCACGGGGGCACTTCACCAGCTCAAAGCTCTGGTGTGTTGTCCAGTGATGCCACGACCGTCTCTCAGCTAGCAATGGAACAGGAGGTGCTATCGGCCATGGAGCTCCTCCCTGCTGCCATTGAGGAGAGCAAGGAGGTGCCACAGCTGCTGTTAGCCACCTCTGCACATTGACACATGACCTCTTGCACCTACCTACATATGATCACTGGAGCTGTGGCCAGACCCGTGTGGCGCAGCAGCATACTCTGCCCCTGCAACGTCAGGCGACTCACCAAGGCCCTTTACCTGCAGCGAGCAGGTGAACTGCTGGGGATGCTGGCCTATGTGGAGGAGCTAATGAGGGCAGCGGCATACCTGTCCTGGGACACCGCAGCCATCATCACAACCCTGCGCCAGGCGATGCCCCTCACCAGAACTGCCTGGGATGTGCCCCACAGCATGGAGTGGTGGGAGATGGTGCTGGCCACATGGGGAGAGGAGTGGATTGCGAACTTCTGGATGTCCAGGTGGTTCCTGTTTTGCATCACAGAGATCCTTGGACTGGTGCTGGAGAAGGAGCGCACCGTTATGAGGGCCCCCATCCCCGTGATGAAGCGTGTCACCATCACAGCCTGGAAGCTCACGACACTGGACTCCTGCTGCTCCATGGCCCAACAGTTTGGGGTGAAGGAATGAGGAGTTCTCTTCTAAAACAGTTTGGGGTGGCTCGTCAGGCTGCTCGCAGTGCAGAGGGGGCCTGTGGTCCCGCTGATGTTCTGGGCATGGCACTGCTGGTTGATGGCTGTGGAAATGACGTGAAGGACACACACACCTGAGTTGTAGCTACCATTGGACATTTGTGTCAGCCACCCCCACCCCCACTGTGATGGCTTACTGCACTGGGCTGGCGGTCTTCACACTCCATTGTAGCCCTGTGGCAGTTTCTCCTACTACTCAGCTGCTCCATAGGGGGCTGGTGTTGGGCGCTTATTGCAGAACAGTCAAGGGTCACCCAACGCGGGTTTGAAATTGCCATGCAGTCCTTTTAAGGGCACCGGGGGACAGCTTGGGCGGACTGGGGGCATGATGCAGTCTCTGATCGGTCTGCTCTGGGCCTTTCTCCTGTGACTCTATAGTGCTGGTGGACCTCGCCACAGGGTTGGGGAGCACGGGCCCAACCAGACAGGAGGTGGCCCATTATCCCACTGGGGCCCATTATTCCCACTTTGGGAAACATTACTACATGCTGCATCCCTGGCTTTTTTTTTAATGATGCATTGCGTATTAGCCCCGGTGTGAAGTGAACATCTGGCAGCCACCGGCCATACGATTCACTGGATCACGTGTTGCCCAAAGTGGAATAATGCCTTGAGTGGCTGTACCCTTAGGCCTTTAAGAACATTTATGACTGAGCACAGAGTGATATAAAAAATAGGATTGCTGCACCATTAATTTAACATATTTTAGGCAATAATTATTCCCCTACAGATTTTATTTGGGGTGTGTGTGTGTGGAACAATGTGTTTCTAAAAATGGTGACTTCAGTCATTATTTACTTAGAAAGGAGTGTTGGTGGATTTTTAAATTGCCTACTGAGGCACATAATAGTCTTAACGAAGAAATGGACTTGTCAGTATTCTTAGAGGTGTAGTTCCCTCTAAGTATTTGTTTTATGAGGTTTTTGTTTCATGAGTTACTTATATGCTATTATTTAAAATTAGGCGCATTTTGTATTATGTTGTATGAGTGTATTTTGTTTAGTATATCTTTATGAGTTATTATCTGTATGTTTTTCTATTTTGTATTCATTTCAGTATTTATATCGAGTTCTTTATTGTGGTACCCTTTTAAGGATTTTTTTTCTTGTTAACAGTTGTCTTTCTATATGATTAACACCTGGTTGTTAATTGGATCATTCACTATATAAGGAGAATTGTTAGTCCACCATTCTCTAAGGTGAATTTATCAGTGAATGAAGGGGTATTTTCAGACGTGACGGGCCCGGAGGCCCGCCACGCTGAACCCTTGACCGGGATCTCTCTCAGATCCTGGTCCGTAATGAAGCCATTCATCCTTCAGACGTGCCGGCTCCATCACTGTGGAGAATTGGGGAGGGGGCGGGGCTGCACATTGTGCCATGCAGCCGCACAGCCCCGCCTCCCCCTGCCCCCCACGCTCCCTCGGCCACCCATCCATGGGGAGACGGGCGGGCGTAGCGGGCAATTAGGACACTGCGCCCAATCCCATACCATGGTTCGGGGTGCGATTCTGGACTGGTGCAAGGTAACTGACATTACTTTTGCCCCTTTTTGGATCATGGCCACTCTAACCACAGTTCTTGACCTCCGGCCAGCCAGAGGTCCAGAACCGTGGTTAGGTTTGACCCCCGCCAGAGATTCACTGTGGTCCTGTGGTGGCGGTGTTCCCGTGAACATCTGTTTGACCCCCGCCAGATGTTCACCAGTGGTGAACATCTGGCGGGGATCAAACAGATGTTCACAGGAATGCCGCCGCCACAGGAAATCCACTGTGGTCCACTGTGGTGAAAGGCGTTTTCGTAACATCTGAAATTACCCAAGGATATGTTTGTTTTCCAATAAATAAATAAATATATTTTTTTTGTATAACATTGTTATATACCATTCCTTTTGGGGAGATTTTTTTCATTACAGTATATTTTTGTAATATAGTATATTATTTCTTTTATATAATGGGAGACTTTGGGGTATTTTTGGAGTGTGGGTTTTTGTTGTTTGGTGGGGTCTTTTGTTTGTTTGTTTTAGACCTGTTTGGCTGGTATGTAAATAATTAGTTTTTTGTATTTTTACATTACCACTGTCATTGATTTTATATAAGGAACTGATATGTCACAATAATACTTTTTAGATATCATCTTTGGATTCCATTTATGAAGAGAAGTTGGATTTATGGAGATCTATCTTTTCAGCAAGGAAATTTTTTAACTTTGGTATTTTAGTGTTTTACCTTATAATTGTTATCTAACATACCCTTTCTATTCACAGCCTTTCAGCTGTTTTGATTTAAAATCTTGTAACCAAACTATGTCAAGTCTTGAGAATATTTAGCCCTGATGATACATTGAAATGTGTTGGCAACTGATCAGCTTCAATGGGTACTATTTTTAAACATGATGCTACCATGGGTGGCCACGCTCACTTCGGCATGGCCACCCATGGTGGTGTCATGTCTGCTCCAGATGTTTGCTGCAGGTGGGAGCAGAGGTAACCCCAGACCATGGCAAGGCTAACTCCAGAATGTGCGTGGGGCTCCATGCCAGCGCACATCCCGGAGTTAGCCCTGCATGGTACGGGGAAGTCTACCCCAGACCGTGGTAGAGCGGGCCATCACATCTGATGGCCTGCTCTACCTAGCTCCAGCCCATCACTGGAACTTTTCCAGGTGGGTGCGGCGGTCTCATAGGCCATCACACCTGCCCTTCAGGGAGGAGGAGGGGCCACACTGAGCAGCAGGCCTTGCAGACACATGTCCGCACATCCCCCCACCCTCTCCCCAACGTTTTCCCAATTCCGACTTCCAGAAAGTTTGTTCGGTGGCCAGACCTGATCATGCCTGTGGTGTGGGCTCTCACCATGGGTAGGATCTAAGTGTGATGGTTCAAAGAAACATCTAAGCATGATGGCTCAAAGAAACACTAAAAATACCCAATGTTAGCATAGTTCATTATTGTTTTTTGAAAATGACATGTTTACTATCTATTGTGATATAAAAAACAAAGCAATACCAAAAATTATTGAATAAGTCCATTTTATAGTCCCTCTTTCCTTATCATTCCTTTTTTTTTTAACCAGGACTGTAGAGATCTAGATCCTCACTGTTGGTTGGTTGTATGTCATCCAGGTGACAGCCAGTGGCAGGAAACTCTCGGGTAGCCACTGGAACATGCAACAGCATGAATATCTGTAGGAGCAGCTAAGGGATGACATGACATCAGAAATTTCAACCTGCAAAAGATTTCCATGGATTTAATGAGTCACATGTTACTGCAATAATTGCTACATGGGGTAGAGCCTACTGTAGGATCTAGGGTCCCCTGGTTGTTTTTCAAACAAAAATATTATTCAAATATGGGTACTTTTTTAAAAAAGGGAAAAGGAAAAAAAAAGAGATGAAGTCCATTGAGGTCAGTAGCAAAACTCTGTAGACTTTGATAGGACAAGTTCAACTTTTATTCTGCAAAACAATTTTTGAGTTCCCCCCCAAAAGAAATTTTCCTTTTCACCATGTTTCTAATCAAATTTTTAATTGAAATGTTCACATGGTTTTTTTTATTTACAAAAACTTGTATTTTGGGTAAGTTTCCCCGAGGGCCCGCATAGAGGCATTCTCAGTGGCTTCCCCACACGATTGTGGGGCAGGACCTTTTTGTTTGACCAAGTGTTTGGCAGGGATAGGGTAGGGTGCAGGTTATGGGGGTTAGGGTGGGGGGTTTAAGGGGCTTTTTAATGTTTTTACGTGTGTTTATATATCTTGTAAGCTACCCTGAGCCTTAGGACAGGATGGGGTATACATTTAAATCAAGATATATTTTTTAAATGAATTTTAATCAAAATATTTTACCAAACGAATTGTTTGAAATGAACCACCTGGAGCCTTTAGGGATAGAGTAGGATATAAATACAAATTAATACTATCAGTAAAATTAACATTCAGTTTGTTGTGTTTTAGATCCTGGTAAATGAAGATTATCAACTGGCTCCACTGATACCTAAATGCTTTTCTGGAGACACGTATCAAGCCAGGCTCCAGGGGGGGGAGTTGGACTTCATGCTCCTTTGCCCACCTCCAAGTTCAAATCTCAAAAGCTTGTTGCTAAGTGGCACTGCTGTGGCCATGGTGTGGTCAAGCCTTAGAATCTTAGAGTTGGAAGGGACCTCGAGGGTAAGGAAATGCCTCATCACCTTGTTCTACAGTTACCCTTGTCTCAAGGAGTGGTTTTGACAGGCAGAGAGGGAAATGCCAAGTTAGCGCTGAACAAAAGAATGATGGGCTGGAAGGGTGAGAAGAGACTGATCACCAGATTTCAAACAGGCACAGCAGAGGAATTCCCTGGGGGAAACCAGCAGGTGTTGAGAGAGCCATCACACTTTTATAGCACAAGCTAGCGAGCTAAACATACCCTGCATCACTTAGGGGGAAACGGGGGGTGAAAAGGTCACTGAGCTTAAGTCTTTCCTGAAGGTATCACACTAACAGAAGCATCTGTGCTAAAGAGCTTGAGTTCTTACAGCTTTTCAGAACAAAAGTGTTGAATAATAGTCTTTCTCAAAGTAAAGGCTTTCTGATTGGTGTGCGTGACATCGTATACATCAGCGATGGGAAACCTCTGGCCCGATGGCCAAATGATGCCCATGGTTAGTTTTTATTTGGCCCCTTCCCACTTCCTGTATCTGGTCCCTGGATACAGTTTCTGTTCCCAAGCACTGAAAGACTGAGCTCATTGTAAGGGAGCAGAGATGAGGGCATGCACACAAGGAAAGGGGACAGTTTCATGGCACAGATCCACAATCTGGAACCTTGTCTTCCTGAGCACATCCAAGCCAAGCACATGCACCTGAGACCTCGCATCTTCATGAATGTTACACCCCTTGTCTCTCCCTCTGTTTCCTTTCCTTTGTCTCCCCCCACCCCCCGTCTCTCAGATTGTAAGCCCTACGGCAGGGACTATGTCTATTCCATTACTTTGTAAAGCACCAGGTACATTGCTTGCGCTATATAAATGCTTGCTAATAATAATAATACAAACAACATCCCTTAAATACCCCAGTCCCCAACTTCTATGTGGTCCTCAGAGTTCATACTAATTTTCAGAGTGAGTCTGGGAGGGAAAAGTTTTCCCACCCCTCATGTACACATAACAGGGTTTTTTTATGTCTCCTCCCCAGGGGATACACCTTTGTTTTTTTCCTATGATATTTATTTGATTGCGCATAAGAGGTTATTATAAACAAATGGGGGCACCAAACAGATCTTAATATTTCATATGATGGAATAAAGCCTCCCATCTGTCTTTTTATGAAGCATTTCCCCCACCAACAGAAGAGGGTACTATTCTGGCTGCGAGGAATAAAATATTCCCTTTCCCACCTCAGGATGTGTTTCTGTGTGCTGTTTAGTGTCTCTCCATCAATAGGTGCCCTCCTGAGGTTGAGCACAGTTTTGTAGCTGCAACATGCTACATAGTAGAGATGGGGCTTTCATTTTCGGAAAGAACCAAAAGTACCTGATAATGGCCATTTCAGATTAATCCAAAATTTTGCTTCTTTTTTGGTATCGGTTATATTGGATCTTTTGCATTGATTTTTGT
>QEPC01006793.1:489389-507548 GCA_003113815.1 Sphenodon punctatus | reverse complement strand
GTGCCCCAGCCTGTTTCTCTCCCCCCTCAAATCCCACTGTGCCCCAGCCTGTTTCCCTCCCCCCCAAATCCCAGTGCCCTAGTCTGTTCCCCCCAAATCCCGCAGTGCCCCAGCCTGTTTCCCTCTCCCCCCAAATCCCTCAATGCCCCAGCCTGTTTCCCCGATTCCAGCCCCAAACCCAGTGCTTCCAGCCTTACCCCCCAAACTCGGTGCCCCCTGTGATTTTTAGGTGTTTTCAAAATGTTAAAAATGTGATCCTTGTGATAAAATGCAATAAGGACACTGAGGTGAGGAAAGAGGGGAGGGAGTGGGACAGGGGAGTCTACGGTGATGGGCAGGAGGGGGGGGCCCAAAGTCCATTTCTTGTCCCTGGGCCCATTCCAACCTAGCTACGCCCCTGCAAGGAGACTCAAATTAAAGTAACCCTAAGATATTACCTAACCCTAAACGTAGCTAGCCCAAATCCAGGTGCATGTTGGCAGGGATGTGGGGAACAAGGCACGTACCTGCATTGCTGGTGGAACTGCCCCAGGGTGCAATCTCTCTGGCGTATTATTTGGTCGTACATGAAAAGAGCTACCAACATTGATGTACCTTTCCGCCCAGAATCAGCACTTTTGGGGTTATATCCAAATATCCCGCTGCTAAACTACCATCAGGACACCTCGCCAGATTAAATGACATCGCCCGAAGCTGGAAAACTGCAAGAGACATTTCAGAGACGGCATGGCTGAAGCGCATGTGGTACATGTACTCTATGGAAAAGCTAGCAGCCACGCAGGAGAATAAATCCAAGAAATTCACAACTAAGTGGTTCACGTGCATAGACGCCATGCAAGGGACTACTCTGCAAGAAGAATTTAAGTCATATTTGGTGGACTATAATGTATGAAGTGTGAAAAGTATATTGGGTACTCGTACGGCAAAATTCAGAACGTTGGCATGTGTTTGATTGTTTATCTGTCTTTGTTGTTTCTGTTACAAGTTTTACAATAAAATTTAATTTTAAAAAAAGAAGCGGAGCCAGTACACATCCTTGCCTGACACCAACCCCTGTGGCTATTGGGGCAGTGACATGGCCTGCAGTTTCAACCCTAACCGCCAATGAAGAATGGAAATGCCGAGAAGAGATTAGACTAGCAAGTCTCCCATCCACAGAAGAGCCCTGGAGTTTGTTCTACAGTATCTCCCTGTCCACGGTATCAAACACTGCCTTTAGGTCAAGGAAGGCCACGTAAAATGCCCCATTCCTAGATTTATATTTGGCCATTAGATGGTACAATATATGGCACTGCTCAATCGTAGAGCGGCCCCTCTGAAACACAGTCTGCTCAGCGGCTAGGATTTTGGAGTTGATCATCCAATCCAAGAGCCGGTTCTCCAGATGATACTTGGCATAGATTTTCCCGATCACAGACAGCAAGTTGATAGGCCGATAGTTGCCTGGGTCCGATCTCAGCCCCTTTTTAAAAATAGGGATCACCACTGCTTTCCCCCACTGCTCAGGAATTACACCGATGTTATTAATAGCCGAAAACAGGGCTGCGAGCAGGGGGATCCACCAATTCCTAAATGCTTTTATGAACTCGATATGAATTAAATCCGGCCCTGGGGCCTTTTTTAAAGGAGTCTACCAATAACTCCACCTCAGCACCAGATACGGGCTGCCAGATGGGTAAGTCCTCCAAATTCATACATGGCGGCTCACCAAATTGATCCTTATTTTGGCTGCCAAAAATTGCCTGGAAATATGCTGTCCATGTGTGCGGGGGAATAGGGAACAGCACCTGTCTAACCCCACTTTTAATTTACCCATTCATAAATCTCCAAAACTGTTGTGAATCCTTTTGTTCTGCTGCCCATAGAAGACCAGTCCACCTATCCTCAAAATATTTATCTTTCTTCTGTTTAACCAAATTTTTATACCGGGTTCTGGAATCAAAATACTCTGAGGGGAGCCTACTCCATCCCTCCCTTCTATATTCAGCATAGAGGGATTTAAGTTTAACTCGAGCCAGCTGACAATTCTTGTCAAACCAGGTCTTATTCCTCTTGGTACCCAAGACTAGTGGACCACTATCTAAGGCCTGTATATGCTGGCTCAAGGTTGAAATAAGTAGCTCAAAAGACAACCCAATCTCCTTGTCATTAGTGTAGTGCAACAATTGGTTTCCCAAATGACAAATGGGGGGTTGTACTATTAAGTCCAAGAGTGACTCAGCTAAAGCATTGTTCCATTTTGGCGCCCTCAATCTATCCAATTGCTGGACTTCTGCCTCCAGCTGTCTACCAACCCCTCGGGCCGGGCCAAACCGGACAAGCTCCAAATTTAAAGGCAAATGATCCCCCACCAGTTCACTCCCAACAGAAAAATCTGTAACCAGGGGGAGAATTGCTGAGGAGACCAAAATATAATCTACTACACTAGACCCCCCAATCCGCACAAAAGTAAACTCCCACTGCAGGTAGCTGAAACCCGACCCATTAAGAATAGACAAACTGAAACTTGTTATGAGGCTAGCCAGCTTAAGTCCGTGGGCATTTATATGCCCATCCTTGGATCTTCTAGAATCCAGTACCTCCGGTGAAGTATCCTGGGTACGGTCACAGTATGGTAACAGCACGTTGTCATCAGCGCCCAGTCTGGCGTTGAAGTCCCCTGTGATGACAAATAAACCCCCTGGGTAGCCAGAGCTAAGTGAGCTCATAAACTCCTCCAACTTGTCCCATAAATCATCCCTATAGGTTCTAGCATTCCTCGGGGGTATATAAACTGTGAAACAGATTATAATAAAGTCCTCTAGTTTAGCAGCAAAACCTAAGGCCAACTGAGGAGAATAAATCTCCGAAAGGTCCTTAAATTCCACCTCCTGAGCGATAAAACATGCCAACCCTCCACAAGGCCTTCCCTTGGGACAATAGTTTGTTGCCGGTAGATAGTAAACCCTGTACCCCTCCAACTCCAGAGGCTCTTTAGCCCAAGTTTCTTGAATCAGGATAACATGATGTTGTTTGAGATAATCAAGGAAAAACTCGTCAGCTGCCTGCCTTGCCCACCCCGCTACATTCCACAAACATATTTTCAGAAGGTCCGAAAATACAGAGGGAGATTGTCACGAGTCTCCCTGGGGATTCCTATCATGACTACCCGCAGGCAGGTCCAACCCCTGCATATTCCCACATCCTGCCCGTGGGCAAGGTCCTCTTAGCTGCTGACTCAGCTCCGGTGGGCCTGTTGTTGGGACTATACCCGCCTCGGGAACTAACCCTGGCTGGGACCTCTGACCGGGGGAAAATGAGAATAACTGTCTCTGCCCTTCCAATGATAGCTCCAGGGGAACCCCACACCCAGGCCTTACCTTAAACACGGGATCTAATGCTTTCTCTTGAGGAATCAACAACTGCGGGGCCCTCAATAGCCCCCTCCAGGGGCCCAGCTTCGGCAAGATGACATAACCTAGTATTGATGGACCCCATCCTTCCTTTGGACACACGCACCACCTTCCCCCTGCTGCCTCAGCAGCCTGACCTTCAGAGTAGCTAGTGTCCAAATGCTGAGCTCTCCCCTGAGCTCTCCTTGACTGGGGGGCAGGGGAATGGATCTCCAGGTCTTTGAACACCTCCCCCACATAAATACCCCAAGTGGCCAATAGATGGGCATGTTCTAATACCCTAAAAGCAAAGAAAGGACAACTAAAATAGACAATTAGTCTATGCAAATACCCATATGAGGGCAAAACCTGGACTGAGTCAATTACCCCAAATGGGACCCAACCTAGTATGGTTTCCGGATGGTAAGCAACCGCATACTTGGAATTCCAAGAGGGAAGGTGACCGTCAGGCAAAGGATAAATCCTGAAGGCCACTGCCCCTGATGCAGGGGCCAGCATCGTCCAGCGGGGGCCCAACTCTCTATAAATCTGGTCAGGACTGCCTCGCTGGGATGACACGAGCAGGGGCACTATCTGAGGAATATTAGAGTGCAGGACATCACTGCTGTTAGAGGATTCCCTAAGCACCTCCCTTCCGCCATTAGTCAAACTTTGCAATACTGTCATCAGCAAACCCTGCTGCCCCAGAACCAAGATAATCACGTTGCTGATTTTACTCAGCAGTTGGTTAACCAGCTCCCCCATTGCAACACATTGCTTCTCGACTTGTACGAGGCGTAGACAATCTGCTAAGGGTCCAGGGCTGGTTGAAACAGATAAAACAGGGTCATGTATGAATAGAGGGTCCAGACAGCACAACTCTGGGTCACAATGACCCGCCTTCAAGTGAGTCTCATCAAAACTTGGCGAGACATTGGGTTCCCGTGTTGTGGCCATATCAATAGGCAGAGTCCGCAAACCCTCATTGGAAGTCCGATTATGTGAACGGAGGGAATAATACCTATCCAGACACTGTTGCGAAGCTTGAGGCTGATCCGCTGATGCTGCCTCCACCTGACGAGCAGACCACTTGGCGGCTCGTCTCCTAGCCATTACTGCGTGATGACCAATTATACCAGTGTACCTCCTCCCACTCAGCACACCCCCACTGACTGACAGCACTGTCAATAGGAACACCTAGCAGCCACACCCGGCAGTGCTTTTGGTCCCCAAAACCCCAAAGGACCCCAAAGGGCCCCAAGGGCGGCTGTTCCCTCCGGAGGCCTGGAGGGACCGGTAGGTGGATGCGCGGGCCCTGCGGGTGTGCCAGTGCCTGGGGCAGTGGTGGTGCCGCTGGGCCTGGCATGGGGTCAGAGCAGGCAGGGTGCCCGGCATGGCGGCGGCCATGACGTACGCACTCATGGTCTCTGCATGCAGCAGCAGCGAGGTGCCTATATCATGGGACCAGTCCATCTTGGCAGAGTGCTCCTTCACCATCCAGTCGATGGCCTGCTCCAGCCTCCCGAACACCTCCACCTGCCTGCTGTGCTTCCGGTGCTCCTGCCTCCATTTGAGGTGTACCTCCGCCTGCAGCCTCCAGTCCCTGGCCTCCGCTTGCTGCATGGCCCTTTCCGTGGTCGTCTCCATGCAGTCGATGGCCGCGATCATCCACTCGCCCTGCTCGGTGGTGGTGCGGACTATGTCCTCCGCCTGCTCCCCCCTCTGGTGCTGGACCTGTGCCCGGTGCTCCTTCATCCGCTGTGCTGGGGGCACAGGGCTGGCTGGGTGGGCCTCGGCGGGTCACCCTGTTGGGATGCAAGGCAGGGCTAAGTCAGGCACCCCTGCCACCCACCTCCCATCCCGTGCTGCCTCAGAGGGTTCATGTACCCCCCACTCCTCGGGTGGCTGTCCGTTGCCCTCCCCCGGCAGCACCCTGTGCCCTGCCCCCCCTCACCCACACCCCAGGGCCCCCCCACCCCCCGGGTCCCCCCCACTGCCCCCTTTCCGTGTAGCCTCATCTGGGACCTCCGGCTGCTCCTGGGGCTGCTCACCGACATCCCCCTCACCTGCCTGTCCTGGGTGCTGGGGCGTGCCACGACCTGTGAGGACATGGGTAGGGGTGGGTGGCTGTAGGCGGGCCATGGCCCCTGGTGGCCCCTGGGCCCCCTGTCCATGGACTGGGGTGCCTGGGGTTTCTGGGGGTGGGCCGGTGGCCGGTGGGCCCCCCATCGGTCCGTCACCTCTGGTCTGTCTCCCCTCCCACCCGCTTGCTTACCCTCGATGTCAGTCTCAGAGCCCTTGGAGGCCGGCCCCTCGGTGTTACTGGGGTCCCCCTACGTCCACTGGCTGAAGGAGACCAGTGTGTCAGCCTCCAATCCCCCCGGGTCAGACATTGGGTGAGGGCTCTTGGGACTGGTGCATGAGGGGGGGCCTGCTGCTCACCGAGTGGGGAGCGGGGTCCCTGTAGTCAGTGCCTTCTAGTGGGGCAGTGAGGGAAGGGGGTACTTTGGCCCATTCCCTGCCCTGGACCACTGCGCTCCCCATGAGGCGCAGAGCAACTATCGATCCCTTCATGTGGAGGATGCGGTCCAGGGCGTCATAGTAGGGGGTGGTCCGGGCTCCGTGCCTGGACCGCTGGTTGTTGTCCTTGATGGCCTTGTACCCCCTCTTGAGCTCCTTCATCTTTGAGCGGCACTGGGCCGCTGTCCTGTGGTGCCCCGCCACCTCCATGTCTTGCACAATCTCCTGGTACATGTGCTCGTTCCTCTGGTTGACTGCTAGCTCCAGCTGGTGCTCCAGGGACCTCCAGATCCTGATGAAGTCCTGGGTTTCCCTGTGCCCCCATTGCCCCCCTCGGTGGTACGGTCATCTCACATGAGGGCCCTCATGGTCCTCCTCCTCCTCCGCATTACCTCTGCCCATCTCCTCTGGGGGCTCTGGCTCCTGGGCCCATTTCCGTGTCTGTAGGTCGTAAGGGGGGGATGGGGTTGGTTGCCTGGGTGCCTCGGCCCCACGGCTGTCATCTTTTCCCCCCTTCCACCATGCCCCCCAGGTGTCCCCCCCCCCTGCTCGCTCCCCTTACCCATTTCCTGGGTGGCTCATCCCTCAGGCTGGTTGTCGGCTCCAGGGTAGACTGGCCTGGCTGCTGCTGCTCTCCCTCCACTGCCTCCATCTGCAGCATGACCGGCTCCTCCGCCTGCACTTCCTCCTCCTCCTCCCTTCCGTCTCACTCCATCCCACCACGTTGCCCCGCTGATGTGTGCCCTTTAAATTTCCCTCCCTGGTCTGTGTTGCTGCTCATTGCCTGGCAGTGATGCTTTGTCCCCGGCTGGGGATCATTTTGTTTGCTTCCAGCTCGTGATTGCTGTTCAGTCGTTCAGTTTTGCTGTTTCCCGGTGGGGATTGCTTTGACCACCCTTTTGGAGATGGTCCAGGCCGGACCTCAGAAAGGGTGATTAGCTTTGTCCCCTGCTGGGGATTGTCTGTGGTGAACATCTGACGACCGCCGAAAAGACGGTCAGGGCTCTTTGGTCCCGCCATGGGACTGAGTGTGGTTCACTGTGGTTGACTGTGATCTCGTAACGTCTGAAATTACCCTATGTAAGACCTGGCCATTCCACCATGCTTTTGGTGAGGGAGATGGGTAGAGTGGGGGGTTTGAGGGTTAGGATGGGGTTTTTTTTTGCTTATTTTTGACATCCCCCATGGTGGACTGTATTGTTTTACGTTTATATATATATATTTGCATTTATTATATTTATATTGTATTTTTATCTTTTATACTTGTTAGCTGCCACAAGCTACTTTGGCGTCACACCTGAAATTACCCTTTGTTTTCAATTGTTTGAGTCAGCAGTTTTGCAGGGACGGTATGCCATGATCCCTTATTCAAACCAATTATGTTTTGGTAGTAATGATGTTGAGGATTTGCTACGTGTTTTGTTTTATTGTTCTTTTTATTCAGATTTGAGAGCCCAGTGGATTCTACCTTTGATGAAAAACAAAGAGCATTTTTCTCTTGTCTGTAAACTGGAAATTTTACTTGCATCTAGTGATATAACAACGATCAAATTGGTGGCTACTTATGCCTTTCTAATCTAGCATCTCCATTGATTATTGTTAGGAAATAAGAACTGATAACCTTCACTTTTATTCTGTTAAATGTTATTGTTTTATATGGTATGTCAAGTGGTTAACCACTTTATTTTATATTACGTTGTGGTTTTTTAACTGGATTTTTTTGTACTTTAAATGGCTAATGAATAAAATTATGATTGATGATGATGATGATGATGTAAGTGGTTAGCGGAGGTGAGAGATAGGGTGTTTTAAAATGTAGTAGTAGTAGTAGTAGTAAATTTATTTGTTTGGTCGCAGGCCATAACAAAATTAAACAAATACAACTTGCATAAAAAAGAACTCAAGAAGTGATACAGGGTGTCCAAAATATACAAGGAAAATAAAATTAAAATTAGTAGTTATATTACATAGCCTTACCGTTCCCAGGACTTATGGCGGCAGCATTTGACCCCTGCTATGGCATCTTCCGACGTTATGCCTTGCCCTACACAGGGCTTAACAATGATACTTAACCTCTACATGAGCTACTGGCATTCTCAGTCATAGGGGCTGTTAACAGAGTGTATCATTAAACAATACAATATTCAACAAGCAATAATTGTCGATTTTGCTATTTACAGGGTCAAAAAATCAGGCAAAGGAAATCCGCGCACTTTTGGTATAAACTCAGGGGGCCTAAGTATGACCTTGTGTTGGCCCCTAGGAAGGCACCAGCCTTTTAATGAGCACTCGGTTAAATTGGGCAGACGGAAATAACAAAAGACCCTAAGGGGCCCTTTGCATATAAACACACTTAGGAGAGGAAAAATTTAGAGTGTAATAATAGTAAATGCCGATGGGATGCCTGTCTGTTGATTGCGCAGCTTCTATCCCAGGTCCACCCCATCTAAAAGGATGGCCCAGTAGTAGTACTGTGACTAGCCCTTACCTCACCTACAAATGAGATTAAATAATCGCGGGGAGGATTGGAGCTAAAGCCTGTCAGTTGAGGTCTTGAAATTCAAAAAAATTTGCCTTAATTGTACTGCCTGACCTATATAGGATGCCAGGTTTTTGATAGTCTGAAGGGAACTACTAGATAGCATTGGTGTTAAAAGTCGATCATCTGATAAGTTCAGATGGACCTGGATGAATGGTGAGAGGTATTTTTCCCATATTCTGTTGTATAGGTGACAGGAGAAAAGTAGATGAGCCACCGTTTCTACTGCCGAGTCGTCGAATGGACATAGTCTGTCTAGGAAGGGAACTCCTTGAATACGCCCCTCCAGAACTTTGGAAGAAAGGGAGTTCACCCAGGCTCTAAAGATGAGCCTCTTGGCCCATATTGCTATTGGAGCACCTAAGTAAACAGGAATCTGACCTTGCTCAGGCAGCCACGACAGATATGATCTCACATGCTGAGAGGAGTTAACGGCATCTAACCCCGTTTGCCTATCGATGTCTCTGACCCATGTCATGATCTCTTGGTGTATTGACCCTACGGGTTTATGGTTCAGATAGTCGGTTGACAGCCCAATAGAACTCAGGTATGAGTTAATTTCTTGCATCCTAGGGCTTGCATCCTAGGGCCCTATCCATTTCTCGGATCAGCTCCGAAGAGCAGCAGAAACGTGATTTCCACCAAAACCTTAGGGTAACTTCCAAGGCCTTACGGGACCATCTTTCCTGGCCTGTTTCTAATCTAATGATAGCATGGGGCGTACCTGGTGGGTTGCCAAGTAAGTTGGATAGGAATTTAGCCTGAATTACATCCAGTCTATGACGTTCTGAAAGAGCCCACAGTTCTGCCCCATATAGCAGTTGTCCCCCAATCTTGCTATTAAATGCCTGGAGGGCAGAAGCAATTGAGTCCCTGCCCTGCCTCATGAAGAAGGAGAGTAAAGCATGTGTCGGGCCCCTTGCTGCCTGTATGGCCCCTGTCATATGCTCCCTCCATCTACCCGACTTATGGAATAGAACTCCCAAGTAGCGATAGGAGGCTACTTGCTGTATGATGTGCCCTTCTATCTTCCAGCTATATAATTTCCTTCTCTTGGTAAAAACCAAAACTTTGGATTTGGAATGGTTGATGGACAGGTTGTTTGTGTTGCAGAAGTCTGCAAAAGCTGCCATCTGCCTTTGCAGGCCTACTTGGGTCTGGGACATAGGCACGACATCGTCGGCATACAAGAGGCACCCAACCGGTCTGTCTGCAATCTTCGGAGGGAAAAACCGAGTTTCGGACATTTTCGGAATGATGTCATTTATAAAATAATTAAAGAGGGCTGGGGCCAGAACACAGCCCTGCCTAACGCCCCTCCAAATGTCCACAGGTTCCGTTGTATGACCCTGAGGGTCCACCCTTATCACCAAGGAAGAGCCCCTATATAGAATCTGAATTAGCCAGAGAAGCCTTCTGTCCATCGTGGACCTCCTTAGCTTTTCCCACATGATGTTCCTATCTATGGAGTCGAATGTGGCTCGTAGGTCTAAGAAAGCCGCAAAAAAGGAATGGTTCCTTGCCCGATATTTGCTGACCACATGGCTAAGTAAACTGCATTGCTCAATGGTGTATCACCCTGCCTGGAAACCTGTCTGCTCTGGATGTATAATACTCTCCTGACTGGTCCAACTAGTGAACTTTGACAGTAGGAGTTTACCATAGATCTCCCCTACTACACAGAGAAGACTGATTGGTCGATAGTTAGCTGGATCTGATCGACACCCTTTCTTATAAATAGGTTTTACTATGGCTCTGGACCACATATTGGGTATGTTGCCTGAGCTGTTTATTACCGTAAACAGGTGAGCTAAAAGAGGAAGCCACCAAGTCTTGTTACCTTTGATAAATTCTATGTGGATTTGGTCAGATCCGTGAGCTCTATGGTTATGATATGAGTCTAATACTAATTCTATTTCCGACTTCATAACAGGAGGCCACGGATAGAAGGCCGAAAGATCACCATTAGCTGAGAAGCTGAGATTCTCAGATTGTCCTGCAAATGGGATCCGGAAGTACTCCATCCAGATGGTAGATGATATGATACTTCCAACCGGTTTTCCTATCCTGGGTGTTGCAGAATTTACAACACACCAGAATTGCCTAGAATCCTTCCTTTTGGCTGCCTGGATTAGGGCTGCTCACTGCTGATCTCCAAATTGTCGCTTTTTCTCCTTCAGGAGAAATTTGTAGGCACTCCTAGCAGCCAGATACTCTGAAGGGGGGCCTTGGCTCTGTGCCTTCCTGTACTGGCAATAACAATGGTTCATTATAGCGCGAGCTTGCCAGCATTCTTTATCAAACCATCTAGCCCCGCTAGTGAGATGTGGTGTCTGGGGGGTTCCTATGCTACCTTGGATATATTTAATGATGTTATCACTAAGCTGGTTGTAGTGGTTCAATGTCTCTTCTGCGTTAGCAGCTGAGAGGAGATTGTTCCTCAGCTGCTGAACCATGGGTTGATTAATATAGCCAGCTAACCCAACTTCCAAGGAGCAGCCCTACCGAGGAGCTCTCACTATGTTGAGCTGGGGCTCCCCTAGACTTATAGGTTGGGGTTTGGAGGCATCAAGATGATGAACTGCTAGCCATATCTGCAAAGGCATATGATCACTGACTGGCCCGTGTCCTACCAAAAAATTAGCCAAAAAAGGAATGATGCCGGGGGTAACTAGCACATAGTCGACTACATTTGAGCCATGGGATCCAAGATACATAAATTCCCCCTTTGGATCACCATATCCTGACCCGTTCAGGATATATAGGTTATAACTAGCCATTAATTTGGCCAGTTGGACACCAGAGGAGTTGGTCTGGGAGTCTTTGGAGCACCTTGGGTTAAGTATACCGAATGGATCGGCTGGCACTAAGTTAGCAAGTGCTCTGGTGGCCAAATCACCTGCCCCCAGTCTTGCATTGAAGTCTCCCATTAGTATCAAATGGGCCTGGGGGCATTTGCACGTAAGCCGACTGAGCAGTGCCTCCAGCATTGCAAGGCGGGATGTAAACCGTTAAAAAAAATTAAGTTTAGTGATGCTACCCTGAGACTAAATCCCAAGGCTAGCTGGGAGTTGGTAGGCAGAATTTCTGGAGGGGGCAGCTCCTGAGTGATAAAACACCCCAGGCCCCCACATGCTCTACCTCTTATATGGTGTCTAACCGCAGGTAGGTTAATAACCAGGGGCCCGAGGGAAACGCGGGTCTGCGAATCGCAGATTTCCCGCGGAATTCCCCTCCCCCCGCGGAATCTCCTGCTCCGCTTACCCCAGCGCAGAATTTCCAGCCTGCNGTCCACAGGTTCCGTTGTATGACCCTGAGGGTCCACCCTTATCACCAAGGAAGAGCCCCTATATAGAATCTGAATTAGCCAGAGAAGCCTTCTGTCGATCGTGGACCTCCTTAGCTTTTCCCACAAGATGTTCCTATCTATGGAGTCGAATGCGGCTCGTAGGTCTAAGAAAGCCACAAAAAACGAATGGTTCCTTGCCCAATATTTGCTGACCACATGGCTAAGTAAACTGCATTGCTCAATGGTGGATCGCCCTGCCTGAAAACCTGCCTGCTCTGGATGTATAATACTCTCCTGACTGGTCCAACTAGTGAACCTTGACAGTAGGAGTTTACCATAGATCTTCCCTACTACACAGAGAAGACTGATTGGTCGATAGTTAGCTGGATCTGATCGACACCCTTTCTTATAAATAGGTATTACTATGGCTCTGGACCACAAATTGGGTATGTTACCTGAGCTGTTTATTACCGTAAACAGGTGGGCTAAAAGAGGAAGCCACCAAGCCTTGTTACCTTTGATAAATTCTATGTGGATTTGGTCAGGTCCGGGAGCTCTATGGTTATGAAATGAGTCTAATACTAATTATATTTCTGACTCCATAACAGGGGGGCATGGATAGAAGGCCGAAAGATCACTATTAGCTGAGAAGCTGAGATTCTCAGATTGTCCTGCAAATAGAATCCGGAAGTGCTCCATCCAGATGGTAGATGATATAATA
Organism: Sphenodon punctatus; assembly: GCA_003113815.1. Classification (NCBI taxonomy): domain Eukaryota; kingdom Metazoa; phylum Chordata; class Lepidosauria; order Sphenodontia; family Sphenodontidae; genus Sphenodon; species Sphenodon punctatus. Next base: position 495,108 of record QEPC01006793.1, on the reverse strand, counting down.
CTTCCAACCGGTTTTCCTATCCTAGGTGTTGCAGAATTTACAACACACCAGAATTGCCTAGAAACCTTCCTTTTGGCTGCCTGGATTAGGGCTGCCCACTGCTGATCTCCAAATTGTCGCCTTTTCTCCTTCAGGAGAAATTTGTAGGCAGTCCTAGCAGTCAGGTGCCCTGAAGGGGGGCCTTGGCTCTGTGTCTTTCTGTACTGACGATAGCAATGGTTCATTATAGCGCGAGCTTGCCGGCATTCTTTATCAAACCATCTAGCCCCACTATTGAGATGTGGTGTCTGGGGGGTTCCTATGCTACCTTGGATATATTTAATGATGTTATCACTAAGCTGGTTGTAGTGGTTCAGTGTCTCTTCTGCATTAGCAGCTGAGAGGAGATTGTTCCTCCACTGCTGAACCATGGGTTGATTAATATAGCCAGCTAACCCAACTTCCAAGGAGCAGCCCCACCAAGGAGCTCTCACTATGTCGAGCTGGGGCTCCCCTAGACTTATAGGTTGGGGTTTGGAGGCATCAAGATGACGAACTGCTAGCCATATCTGCAAAGGCAGATGATCACTGACTGGCCCATGTCCTACTGAAAAATTAGCCAAAAAAGGAATGATGCCAGGGGTAACTAGCACGTAGTCAACTACACTTGAGCCGTGGGATCCAAGATATGTAAATTCCACCTTTGGATCACCATATCCTGACCCATTCAGGATGTATAGGTTATAACTAGCCATTAATTTGGCCAGTTGGATACCAGAGGAGTTGATCTGGGAGTCTTTGGAGCACCTTGGGTTAAGTATACCGAATGGATCAGCTGGCAATAAGTTAGCAAATGCTCTGGTGGCTGAATCACCTGTCCCCAGCCTTTCATTGAAGTCTCCCGTTAGTATCAAATGGGCCTGGGGGCATTTGCACGTAAGCTGACTGAGCAGTGCCTCCAGGTTATCCCAGTGGGCTTTCCTAAATGTCCCAGCATTGCAAGGCGGGATGAAAACCGTTAAGAAAATTGAGTTTAGTGATGCTACCCTGAGACTAAATCCCAAGGCTAACTGGGAGCTGGTAGGCAGAATTTCTGGAGGGGGCAGCTCCTGGGAGATAAAACACCCCAGGCCTCCACATGCTCTACCTCTTGTATGGTGTCTAACTGTGGGTAGGTTAATAACCCTATAGCCTTCCAAGTGTAGGGGAGCTGTGGACCACGTTTCCTGTATCAAGATTATATGATACCCTTTTATAAAGGCCAAAAAATCTGGATCATTTTGATGCCTCTCCCAACCTGCCGTATTCCATGAACAGATGCGAAGTCCTTCCCTGAGGTCTAACGCAAACTGTCATGATGGAAGAGACTGACTGGCATCTAAAGTATGGGCTATTGTCCCCTGATCCGGTGGTGGACCCGCAGGTAGAATTCTAACCTGGGGAGCCTGATCTACTATCTCCCTTACCTCTCCTGTCATAAAATGATTGGAGGATGGTTCTATTACTTGGATCACATCAGGAGGGGACCTCTGAGCAGGATCTGGTGGGCCAGATGTTAAAGCCTTCGGCTCATTACAAGGCACGCCACAGGGTTGTATGGGTGGCTTGTCTAAAATTTTGGGGGGCATAGAGGGCAGTGTCTGGGTGGCAGTCGTCGATACCTGGGGTCCTACACTATCTATATGAACCTTTCGTGGATGCTGACTTCCTGACATCAGCGTACCATCTTCGGTACTAAATTGTAAGGGGGAATTGGCATGGCTCTGCGTCTGAGTGGGTGTACTACAATGCCACGCACAGAGAGGTTGGATTACACTGTTCCTAAAAACCTTCCCCTGCAAAATCCCCCAAGCCTCGAACTGTCTCCTGCGGGAGATCAGGGCCGGCACCAACTGCTGGGACCTAAAATGTACTACCACCCATTGTGTTGAAAAAGTGGCTGGTAGCTGCTGAATCTTAACTATTTGCTCAGGAGGAACCAGAAAACCTGAGATTTGAGAGATAAAGGTACTGACTTTGGACTTGGTCTGCCACTTTGGGGAATATCGAACGTGGGGGGGAGCTATATGGAAGGACATAGTGTTTGGAACCTGAATATAAGAGGGGTTAAATACAGCTGGTAAGTGGTTACCCTTTGTGGCCTGAGATCTGGAGGAATTAACTAGTCCCTCTTCCTGATTGTATGTTTGAGAGGCGGCTGTAGAAAGCTCTGCCGACTTGGGGGATTTACAGATATTCTCAATCTTTAGGGTTAAGACACTGATTAAATCTAGTGCAATATCCAATTTCCGAGTTTGACCCTCTAATTGGAGAAATAAGGAATTTTGTTGGGCATACAATTTTTGAACCATGTCTCCAACTATGAGACATTGGTTGCCCAAGACCTCTGACATAAACCCATTCCCCCCGGGACAGCTTATCTGAGGGGGTGCTTCTCATCCCCAGCTGTTGTTCTAATGAAAGTGAATCCAACTCTTGCCCCTGTGCCATACATAAACTATTATTGGCCAATGAAGAGCTAACAAGGCCAGGTACTTGCTCTGCTGCCTGATTAGCAGAGTCAAGCAAATCCTGCATTAGATTCTGCCGCACGGGTTTACACAAATCCTCGGCCTTAGATGGAGTGGTGTCGTGGATTTGTGTTCCCTGCAGCAGAGAGTGCTTTTAAAGATTTTGCATCCCTTGCCTTGGACTCTGCCTTGGAATTTGAATAAAGTCCTCTAATTTTATTGTTTTATATGGTATGTCAAGTGGTTAACCACTTTATTTTATATTACGTTGTGTTTTTTAACTGGATTTTTTTGTACTTTAAATGACTAATGAATAAAATTATGATTGATGATGATGATGATTGATGATGTAAGTGGTTAGCGGAGGTGAGAGATAGGGTGTTTTTAAATGAGACGCATCTACGCATGGCCACCCACCATACGCGCGTCCAACTGCTTGTGTGAAGGTGGTGCATGGGGAAGTGCTCTCCCATGACTGGTGCACCAGCCACTCATGGCCACGCACGGAGCACTCCTGAAATATCTGGAGTGCCCCATGTGAGGCAAGGCAAAAGGGCGCATGAGGACAGGAGCCCATGCATCCCCCACTCATACAAACCAGGGCTACCACCCATGCCAGCAGACAGGTCCTCAGCCCGGCTGCCTCACCAGTCCCACACACAGTCCTGCCGAGAGCGCTCTGCAATCACACCACTCAGCGGACACGGACCCCCGCCCCCTCAAGCCTTGCTCATTTAAAAACACCGTTAGAAATGTTCTCTTTAAACCATATTAACTCTTTCTGCTCATTGAGAGATAAGCTGACAGGTGTGGTTTGGGTGAATTATTATTGAGGGTTTAAGCGAAACCAGCATAGATTCTGTACTTTTAGACTGAAAACTAAAAAACAGGTTGAGGATTATTTATATTTTTAGAGCTGCTTGGGGAATCTCTGTAACAGGTTTTGCTTGTGATGTTAGGAAGAATGAAAAATAAAATGAAGGATAAACAGGTGATTTCCTTGGGGATCTTTTGGGGACCAGGTACAGCTCAGCTGATAAATGAAAACCAATGGAAGTACAAAAAGGAGGGTCTGGGAGCTGCAAGACAAAATTTGAAGTCTGCTAACCTCCAAGAACAGGTGGAAAGAGGATGATCCCGTGGTGATAGTAGGAATGGTATAAAACTGGGCAAAGTAAATTTAAAACTGATCAGCAGAGGGAAAAATCAATGAGGGAGGGTCTATTGGACTGTGGATAGAAAAGCCTCTTTGCTTAATTTCCTGGAAACCAGTATGATAAAAACAATCAAGGAAACATTATATAGAAGAACTTACCAAGGAGAAAGTTTGTTATACAGACGCAATTGTTTTGTTATATTGGCAACAATATAAATTGTTACATTGGCAATTTACTTTACCAAATTAATAAAGAAATGCCCAATTTAGGCCCTTTTCACACGAGACGCCCCCCCCCCCCCAATCTCCACGCAGTTTCTCTGCATGGAGATGGGTGGAGGTGCCCATGTGAATGTCGGGATGAGTTCTCGCTCCCATGCTACACCCACCTCCACCCATCACCCACGCACAAAGCAATGGGTTCCAATGCCTGATGCTCTATGGGAGGAGATGGGGGGAGGTGGGAACAGGCGCACACCCACCTCCACCCATCGTGGCCACACACCCATCCTGTCATCCACCATGGTCCGTTTAAAAACGGCCTTAAATGGAATATTTTAATAAAGATTCCATTACACTGATCAATATTTACATGTTAAAGAAAAGCAAAAAAAAAGTAAATGTGCATGCTGAATAAGGACTGTAATTGCCTATCTTTCTCCTTTTAAAATGTGCAGTGTAGATTTTAAATTTATTTTTCTGCATTTCTCAGTACATGCTGTTTCAATCTTGTTAACCAGTGCAAAAGATGATGGGGGGAAAAAAAAAAAAGGCAGGACATAGGGGAATTTGTTATATCAGGGTCAATCCTGACTGAAGAGTGTTCATTATAGGAAGGGTCTTCCAAATGGAAATAAATGGTTCTTGAATTTGAGATTGGGTATTTTCAGATGAGATGCTACCCTGCATGGCCACCCAGGAGCTATGGAACCGACAATAGCTGGATGCACACTTCTATATGCCACGTAGCACCCACTCATGACCACACATGGAGCACTGCAGGGAAATCCAGAGTGCTCCATGTAGGGCAAGTCAAACACATCAGTGGCAACAGGCAGCCACAGAGCCCCTTTCAGCAACCAGTCACACCAGCAAACAGGTCCTCCACTCTGAGGCACTGTGGCCAGGGAAAGCAGACGTTGCAAGTCACAAAAACTGGCCGAGAGTGCTGGGGAGCCCGGGTTCATGTCACTTGCAATGTCACTTGCAAAGACCAGCCCAATGCGTTCCTCCCTTCCCCATAGTCCGTGGCAGGGGGAGTGCATGGGAGCTGCTTCTGTGGCCGCGGTAGCCATACTGGGAGCTGCCCATTTGAATCCCCCCGCCCCCCATGCACTCCACCTGCATGGGTGCTCCATGGCAGAACCACACTGTGGCCACGACCCCCCCACAAATTGCCTTGCTCATTTAAAAACACCCATTGTTATAAGTGTGGGTTTGTTATAGTGATGTTTGAATACATAGTTCTATTTTTGCTCCCATCACTGGCCTTACAAAAAAAAAGGTGTTTGACATTTAGTTTATGGAAAACTAGTTTCAACCAGGGGCATAGCTAGGGTGGAATGGACAACTGGCCAAGAAGTCAAGATGGCCCCCCTCCTTGTGTCCCGCTGGCGGGCCTAGGGGTGCCGCCCAGCTCGGTGGGCCTGGGGGTGCTGCTATCAAACACACAAGACACCCAAAATGCAACCAGCCTATTAAGCACATTATGCCATGCAAAGAGACATAAATATATACCAGTTCAGTTGTGCCCCCATAATCAATTCACGCTGCCCCCACCCCATAACCAGTTCCACCCCCATATAATCAATTCATGCTGCTCCCCACCCATAAACATTTCTGCCCCCCACCCATAACCAATTTATTTGCGCCCCCAGGGCAGCATAAATTGATTATATGGGAGGCACAAATGAACTAGTTATGGGGTGGAGGTTTAAAGACAGTATTCCTGTTAGCAATAACTTCATTAAGAAGAGTTAGTGAAATAGCAGCCATAATAATGTCAGAACCATATTTGCAGATTTTCCAAGATAGAATAGATATTGCTTTACATCCTAAATTCCTACCTAAGACA
>QEPC01006793.1:452357-489113 GCA_003113815.1 Sphenodon punctatus | reverse complement strand
TGCGGCCATGTGCACCAGCATGCCCATGGACCCCCACACCTGGTGGAGACGTATAAAAAGGGCCTGTGAGGAGCCACTCGAAGAACAGAAGGTTGCTGCCTTGTAAACAAGGTTCTTCGTGATGTTTCCTAACATTCTCACAACACCTACCCTTTTAGCCCCACATGGAATTTTCTTATATTCCTAGAAAGGGTTGAAAGGAACTGTCATTCTGAGGGGGAGAGTGCTTTCTATACTAGAGGAGCTCGAAACTATCATGTGGTCTATTATTTGAATAGGGTGAGCATGCACAACCCAGTTGTGAGAATGTTAGACGCCATCTCAAAGAACCTTCTTTACAAGGCAGCAACCTTCTGATCACTCACATGGGGAAGAGTTTGTTTACAAACAGCTTTATTTCCCAGTCCCATCCGCAGGTGAGGGATGGGGACTCTTCCATGGGGACTCCTGCCCTGCACCCAGGCCTCCTCCAGCCCAGCCCAGGCGTGGGGCTGCCCCCATGGCAGGGCCACGCAGTGGCCCCTGGGACCTAGCAGCCCTTGGCCTAATGCCAGGTTCGCTCAATGGACGCTACGCCCCTGGTTTCAACTATCCTTAATATCTTCCTTTTTCTCATTCTAGAACTCATTATTTACCTAAAATAGCTGATTTTTTTTTCTGTTTGAGAGGTAAAGACCCACAGGCCTGGGTCTGCAAACATAATTAGCTCAGTGATGAATGCCAAAGAGCATTGCCAGCTTCTTAAAAGGATGAGCTCTTTATTACAGACATTAAGTAGTGGGGCTATTAAGGAAATTACTATTTTGAAGACATCAAATGTTTCAACCTTCTGAGTCACTGCTTTTAGTCTCCTTAGACCAAAAAGGAATTTTTTTGGTTGTTCAAGAAAATTCTTATCATCCTTGTAATTACCTCAAGTCCACTCTTTATAATAGTGAGATATCAGGAGATACTTCTCTTCCTAGCTATTGGATGCAATCCTTACCCATTCAAATCAATTGGAGTTTTGCCCTTGTCTTCAATGGGTTCAGTATCATGCTGATAAAATGCACAAATAAAGCAACTGTCAACTCTCAACCCAAGGTACAAGTTCTGTCTTTCCATGACAAGTATTCAGTGCTTTACAGAAACATTTTATCGGATTCTTGCTGCTGTTCTGCTATCAGGATATTAATTTTGGCATCTATTTATCGGTTCACATTTTTATCCAACCCTTCCCTGAAGGCACAGGGCAGTTTAAAATACATTAAAATGTGTTTAAAAGTACACAGATAAAACCAAATAAAAGCCTCTAACCTCCTGGTATATTAAAAATGCACAAGCACAATTCCCTCACTCACAGCTCTCCAAACCCTACCCCTGCCTGCAAATGTCTGGCCTAACAGAAAGGTGTTACATTGCCTCCAGAAGATGAGCAGGTTCGGGCTTAGATGAACCTCCAAGGGAAGGCATTCCATACTTGTAGAGCAGCCAGCCACTAAGAACACTTCTCTTCATGCCCTCGCTGTGTGAACTTGAGGGGCAGACGGTGGATGCTCCTGGTTGAGTACACAGGCCATGGTGGGCATGAGGGGAAAGGTGGTCTTTGAGACATTTGGAGTCCTGGCCATTTAGGGTCTTATAGGTAAACTCAAAACCAGCATGTTGAATCGTGCCCAGAAAGCTATTGGCAGCCAATGCAAACTTTGGAGCATCCATGTAATGTGTTCTCGGTGATCCACTCCCGGCAGAAGACAAGTTGCCACATTTTGCACCAGCTGCAGCTTCCGCAAGGGCAGCCCTACGTACAGCACATTGCAGTAGTCTAACCTTGAGGTTACAAAAACATGGATGACAGTGGCCATTTCCAAATCTGATATATAAAAAAAGGTTGCATCCTTCTCACTAAGTGGAGTTGGTGAAAAGCACTCCTGGCCACCGCCGCAATCTGATAATCCAGGTGCAGCAATGGATCCAAGAGCACCCAAGGCTATAAACTGAACTGACCAAAGGAGGCTCTAGACCCCATCTACAATAGGTGTCCCCCAGGTCACAGGACTGGCCAACCATCATCACTTCAGTCTCGTCTGGATTCAGCTTCAATCAGCTCTCCCACACCCAGTCCCAAAGGCAGCCAGGAACTGGGCAAGCACCAAGATTGCAGGACCTGCATTGGATGAAAAGAAAGAACTGGGTGTCATCAGCATACAGATTAAACACATTTCACATTTTCAGTATTTCAAAGGATTTTAATTTCTTATTTTTGTTTGCTTATTTATTTTATTATGATTGAGATACAAAACCAAGCAAGAAAAGCATCTAGATATTTTGGCATACAGACTCTGGGTTGGGCTTCTCCCCACCTTCCCTTCCCCACAAAAAATATTAGTAAGGCAAACACAATTTTCTAAGGCATCAATATATCTGAAGATTGTAGGATGGACTATGTTGGAAAATCTACTGCCTTCATCAATGGGCGTTTTCAGACAAGACACTCTCAACCCACTACTGCACACCCACTATAAGTGCTGCAGGACTGCAGTGTTGCCCTATGGGTGCCCTGCAACATGTATAGTGGGTGAGAGGTGGGTGGAGAGTGGGTGAGGAGTATCGTGTCTGAAAACATCCAATGAAAGCAGAGTATGAAAAGCAGCTAATTCTGTTCCATTTATTTATTTATTTTATTTATTTCAATAGATTTCTACCCCGCCCCTCCTGCAAAAGCATTAATCCTGTTTATGTCAATGGCATAAAAGCTTCTGACTCACCTTGATATCAAGAACTAATATCCTACTACAGCACAAGTACCCTTCGCTGTCAAAATGGCGGCGACGGGCATTTTGTCGCGCCCCCTCCTCTACGCGTTCCCAAGACAAGGAGCAGAGGAGCGGGAACGTGCGGCCGCTGCGGGACGTCCTCTTAGTGGGCAACACCGCTGATTGGTTGTTGCGGTGCAACAGCCCCAGGGAACAAGGTGCGCGCATGCGCACTTCGTAGGGGCGTGGAGGTCCCGCCCTGTTAGAAGGGGCAGACTCCTAAAAGGGCCAAGAAGCCACCATTCGGCTCGTGGCATGGAGGCGATTGACGGCAGAAATCCCCAGCTCCGGTCAGTGCATCCTGCCTTGAGCCGAAGCCTTGTCCATCTCCCTAGACCCCGAGCCAGCATGGGGTGGGTAAAGAAGAAGGGAGTGGGACAAAAGAAGGGGAAAATGGCTGAGAGGGGCAGGGCGGAGCAGAGACTCGAAGAGCCGCCTGCCCCCACAGCTGAACCTGTGGGGCCAGAAAACCTCCCCACCCAGGAGGCACTGATGGAGCGCATCCTGGCCTGTGAAGCCCTTCTTCAGGCACGGGGTGAGCTGCCACACGTTGGGGGATGGGACAACGTGGGTTTAGGGCCGTCGGCACCAGGGACCAGCGGGGCACCACAGTCCCCACCCAACCCAGTGGGTGCAATTGGGGGGCAGGGCTCAAGGGAAAACCCTGGTCCCTGGGTACAGGGAGGAACCAGGCCAGCAGCACCCCCAGAGCGCTATGGGGGTGCCTTATACAGACCCTTGCTGTGGAATAGCCCAGCAAGGGGAGCCACCACGCCACAACCAGGGATGGTCCCCCTGCCACACGGGCGCAGCCAAGGGGCTGCAGGGATGGCCCCGATGGATGGGGGGAATGGGCCAGACCAAGCCAATGAGGTAAATTGGCCCAGGGAAGCTGGGTCTGAGTTAGACCAGGCTGAGGCCAGAGGTGTGCCGCCTGGGCAGCATGAGACGGGCGATCTGCCATGCCACAGACAGGCAGGCGAGGAGCACCGGGACGTTTATGGTATTCCCGGGATGGGCCTGTACCGGCGTCAGTGTGTTGACCTCGGTTTACTGAGGCCATCGGGAGAAAGAGTGGCAGCAGGGATAGCCCGGGGGGGTAAGGGTCCCGCCACTGCTCCTGTTGTACCCCCTGCAGATGGACCGCCACCTATGACCCAGAGATGAGTGGAGGTCTCCTGCCCTTCCAAAAGGACATCCGACGCCGAAATGTGGAGAAGGATCAAGACAATAGAAAGGGAGCTGCGTCGCGGAAATGACGGAGTGGGATTGGTCTACAGGGCCATGGCCGAAGACATCAGGGGAACAGTCAGCGCCCCAAATGGGTGAGAGTGGCATGGAGGGAATGACAATGGGGCAAGAGCAAGGGAACTGGGCGGCTGAGCCCGAAACCAGGCTGGGTCAGGAGCTACCCCAGGTCGGGCAGGGTGACCAGCTTGGCCGGGAACAGGGCGGCCCACTAGTTTGTCCCCCTTGTGTCCCTGTGGAACCTCTCTCCTCCTCCCCCCCTCCCCCCCCGCAGGCAGGCACCCCGGAGATGGTATGGTGGGGGAACCAGTGGGCTTGGATAACCCCAGTAAATGTTCAATCACCGGCGGTTGGCCCGGTCGAACAAAGAGAGGGGCTGAGTCAGATAGGGGGAGCAGCGGGATTGTTGTGATGGGCTGGGGGGGCGAGATCCCCCAGAGCATGACGAGTGAGGCAGGTGTGGGTGGCCAGATGGTACCCCGCCCTGCGCCGCCACCAGGGGGGGCAATCCCGAATGTGGCAGCCCCATTTGGCGAGCATTTGCACCCAACCATGAAAGAGAAGATCTTAAAGGGAGAATATGTGGACCTGTTTGCACTGCTGTTCAGAAACCCAATTAGTGATCACCCAGAACAGGAAGAAAATAAGGAGAAGGAGAAGTTCCGCCGCCCCAAGGCAGATAGGAACTGGGAGAATTGGACGGCGGCTTTTGCAATCTATATGGGGGTATTAATTCAGGCGAACCCAAAAAGGGGACTTGAGTTACACAAGTATAGCGACATAGTTAGGCGGGCTTATGGGACTGGTCCGCCGGGAGCGTGGTTGCGTTACGACGAGGCATAGCATCATAGGGCAGCCACAAACCCGGGATTATGCTGGGACATGCATGCGCCAGATCTCTGGCTTGAATCTATGATAGATGTGACACGGGGCCCCCGGGCGGCTAGCGGCCACCCGTTGGTCATGGGGAGGGTCGCCCCTGCCAATGAATATGGCGAAGGTAGGAGAAGAGGGCAAGGGCAGGCTGGCCCCTGTTGGGAATACAACAGGGCTAGCCATTGTACCAAGGTTTCCTGCCGCTCTTGACACAATTGTTCGAACTGCGAAGGAACACACCCAGCTACCAACTGTTTTCACCCGAAGATGTGTGGCCAGAGAGGGAACAATGGGCAAAAAGGAGGGGGCGGTAAACCCAATCAGGGACCTCCTGGGCAAGGATGAACTACAAAGGGGACTGACGCCGGTCAGGTATAACTGCCTCGAGGCAGCACTCAGGTTCCACCCCCAAAGGTCAGAGGTAGAATATGTGGTTAAAGGATTTAAGGCAGGCTTCAACATACCAGCCGGTCCGGTTATAGCGACCCCCTGGCCTTCAAACCTGAAATCTACCCGGGGATTGGAGCATATCATTAAACAGAAAATTAAGAAGGAAGTAACTGAGGGCAGGGTAGCGGGCCCTTTCTGGGAGCCTCCACTACACAATCTGGTAGTGTCACCATTGGGTGTAGTCCCAAAGAAGGCGGCGGACGAGTTCCGGATGATACATCACCTTTCCTATCCTAGGGGTGGATCGGTCAATGATGCCATCCCTAGGGAGCTCCTGACAGTTAAATATGCATCCTTTAATGTGGCTGTCAAGAAGGTTAAAGCAAAAGGAAAAGGGGCATTCATGGCCAAATGTGATGTGAAATCCGCATTCTGCCTGCTGCCGGTTAGCCCAACGAATTTTCATCTGCTGGGATTTCAGTTTGAAGGACAGTTTTATTACAATCAAGCCATGCCAATGGGCTGTTTGATATCATGCTCAGCTTTTGAGAGATTCAGTTCCCTTGTCGAGTGGATTTTTAGGCAGCGGATGTCTGGGGTGGGTGTAACCAAATATTTAGATGATTTTTTGATCATCGGCTCCCCCTGATCAGATGAATGTGCGGTCGCCCTGAAACAGTTCCAGGTGATGGCAGATGAACTGGGCATCCCATTGGCACCTGAAAAGACAGACGGGCCGGTCACTGTCCTCGCATATTTGGGAATTGAGTTGGACTCAGTTAGTATGATATCTCAGTTGCCAGAGAAAAAATTGGAGGCCCTAAAAGATAAGATCATGGCATGTTTAGGGAGTAGCAAGATCACTGTCTTCCAGCTGCAATAGCTTATTGGCAGCTTAAATTTGGTTGCAGGGTGGTAGCACCAGGTCGAGCATTCCTGTCAAGATTGTATAATAACTTAAAGGGAATTTGCTTCTGCATTACCGCATCAGAGTTACCAGGGAAATGAGAAAAGACCTGGAGCTGTGGTTAACCTTTCTGGAGGTTTTTAATGGGGTCAGTTTTTGGAGAGATTGGTGGTTGCTCCAGGATGACCTACAGGTGCACTCTGATGCTGCTGGGGGTAATGGGTTCGGAGTATACTTTGAGGGTGCATGGGCTACAGCACCCTGGCCCAAAAGGTGGCACACAACAGGGGTAACCCGAGATCTGACATTTTTAGTGCTATTTACCATCCTGGTGGCGGTAATGCTGTGGGCAGATCGCTTTGCCAATCACTCTGTGCTCTTCTGGTGTGACAACTTAGCAGTTGTCCACATCGTCAACTCACTATCCTCCAGATCAGTAAAAGTGATGGGGCTGGTGTGGTCAATGGTACTTACATGCCTGAAACACAACATCGTATTCAGGGCACGGCATGTCCCTGGAATCGACAACGGCATTGCTGATGTCCTGTCTCAATTCCAGATGGACCGATTCTGTCAACTGGCGCCGGAGGCACACCCGGACCCCGAACCATTGCCCGTGGGAATATGGAACATTGGGAGTTAGCTCTCCTGAATACCATCCAATCCTCCCTCACCCCTAAAACGCACGTTGCCTATGGTAGGGCTTTTAGGGAGTTTCAGAATTTCCAGGAGCAAAAAGGTTGGGTGTCGGGCTTTCCCATTTTAGAGCAGGAAATACTACAATTTGTTATGCAATTACACGACAAGGGTATGTCGGGAGGCACTATCTCAGGGAAAGTGATGGCGCTAAATTTCATTAGTAAATGCAGGGAATTCCCTCCTCCCGATGGGGGTTTCTATCTCAAACATATGCTAGAGGCCTGGGCCCGGTCGCCCGCTCCTCCTCCACCAGTGCATGCTCCTATCACGATACCGATCCTCGAGTGGGTTGCTGTGACCATGGCTAGGGTCTATTATGACCAGTACGAGGCACAGTTATTTAGAACTGTGTTTGTGACAGTGTATTTTGGGGCCTTTAGAATTAGTGAGGTGGTCTGAAGCACCTCGTCCGATGCTTCGGGTTGGGCGCTTTCGGTCTCAGATATAAGCATGACCCAGGCAACTCTCAGCATCCATTTGAGAATGTCTAAAACAGACCAGAGGGCTCAGGGCCACACCATTGAGTTGTTCCCGGTAGGCCCGCCAATTATATGCCCCTTACAGCAAATTACGAGATACGTGGCCATCAGACGTAATCAGTCAGGCCCCTTGCTCATACACCGGCGTGGCACTCCAGTGATGAGCTATCAAGCAGCGGCCGTGCTCCGCAGGGCTCTTAAGGAAATTGGCCTCCCCCCAGGGAGCTATGGGACCCATTCCTTCCGAATAGGAGCTGCCACCACGGCTGCAGCAGCAGGGTTACCAGAAGCGGTCATCAAGGCGGTGGGGCGTTGGTGGTCAGGGGCATATAAGAAGTACGTGCACTGCTACCCACATTAACCCTCCTTTCCTTCTTTTCTTTTCTGTTAGGACGCACAGGTGCCCAGCCGCCTCGAAGAGTTGTGTGGATCATGGGCCACAGCTTGGTTTGATGGGTGAGTAGGGCAGCGCATTGCTCCCCCCTCAGTTCACAGATGGGTTTAGAAGACAGGGCATCCATAAAGTGGTTCGGAAAAAGCGGGATGCGCTGGAGCCACCTATTACCGATGTTGAGCAGTTTGAGGAAGTTACCCTCCCCGAACATATTAATTATTCACCTGGGGGAAATGACCTGACGAACCGTAAAGCGGTTGGGTTGATAGTTCAAATTAAACAGGAGTTATTCCAGGTTAGGCATTAGTTTTGGGGGGTTAAAATAGTATGGACCGCTATGGTACCTAGGATTAAATGGGCAAATGCGCTTAGGCCGGGTAAAATAGATAAGGTTAGAAAGAACGTGAACCGTGAGGTGGGTAAATGGGTTATAGGACTTGGTGGTTCTGTGTTACGCCACCAAGGGGTTGTACACACCCGACCGAAACTGTACAGGGACGATGGTGTGCTCTTGTCGGAAATGGGTAACGAAATGTACTTGGCCCAATTGGCTGGGCACTTGAGTGGCCTATTGGGAGAATAGGTGGTGGGTGTCGGGGCAGGTCATAATCACCTGTTCCTATGTGGCAGGGGTCCAGCATGCTATATAGGATAAATAGGTATTGGTAGGAAATAGAGGGGGCATCTCCTTAAGAGATGGGGGTGACACTCAGTGTAATGCGGGGCGCAGCATGCACTGGGGTCATCCCCTGAGGAGGTGTGGCCTTGACTCGGTGTCCAGGGGCATGCACTGTCTCCACGCCGGGTCGATGTTTCTCTCCTTACCCAGATAAAATGTTGGTTGTTTCTCCCCCGCCTTCCGTACAGCCAAGCTTGAGTGCTGTCGCGGAAGGCGGGGTTCAAGGTTAAGGCACTGTCAACAGAGGGCGCATCCGGGCAGTGCCACAGTTAATAAGATACGTTACATAGGTAGCATGCTGGACCCAGAATTGCTGAGGCAATTCACCCACCATCTATTAAGGCAAAATGTGTCATCAATAAAGAGTGCGGCCAGTTTTAACACCATCACAGTCTCTNGTAAAGCGGTTGGGTTGATAGTTCAAATTAAACAGGAGTTATTCCAGGTTAGGCATTAGTTTTGGGGGGTTAAAATAGTATGGACCGCTATGGTACCTAGGATTAAATGGGCAAATGCGCTTAGGCCGGGTAAAATAGATAAGGTTAGAAAGAACGTGAACCGTGAGGTGGGTAAATGGGTTATAGGACTTGGTGGTTCTGTGTTACGCCACCAAGGGGTTGTACACACCCGACCGAAACTGTACAGGGACGATGGTGTGCTCTTGTCGGAAATGGGTAACGAAATGTACTTGGCCCAATTGGCTGGGCACTTGAGTGGCCTATTGGGAGAATAGGTGGTGGGTGTCGGGGCAGGTCATAATCACCTGTTCCTATGTGGCAGGGGTCCAGCATGCTATATAGGATAAATAGGTATTGGTAGGAAATAGAGGGGGCATCTCCTTAAGAGATGGGGGTGACACTCAGTGTAATGCGGGGCGCAGCATGCACTGGGGTCATCCCCTGAGGAGGTGTGGCCTTGACTCGGTGTCCAGGGGCATGCACTGTCTCCACGCCGGGTCGATGTTTCTCTCCTTACCCAGATAAAATGTTGGTTGTTTCTCCCCCGCCTTCCGTACAGCCAAGCTTGAGTGCTGTCGCGGAAGGCGGGGTTCAAGGTTAAGGCACTGTCAACAGAGGGCGCATCCGGGCAGTGCCACAGTTAATAAGATACGTTACATAGGTAGCATGCTGGACCCAGAATTGCTGAGGCAATTCACCCACCATCTATTAAGGCAAAATGTGTCATCAATAAAGAGTGCGGCCAGTTTTAACACCATCACAGTCTCTCTCTGCGTCTCATTGGGGTGGGGTGGGGTGTGCTGACAAAACTAATTAAAGACATTTCCTCCTTGCCATTGTCCCCTTCATACCAAAATGAGTGCATTCTCTGTGATTGCTTCTCAGCTTCTGGAAAAACAAAACATAAATGACAAAACTCTTTCACCTCTGTGCAACCTAGGCTCCTATCTTGCAGTGTATTTTTAGTTTCTAACCCCACACTATTGGGCTGCTATTTGTAGTATTTCCATCTGTTTTTACCACATCTGGAGGTACATTTGCTACCCATTAGTCAATTAATTTCACACTGCACCTTGAAATGCATCACATTGCAATGGTGCATCCATGGCACTGTGGACAAAGGAATCAACTAATTTGATTTACTAAGAAAGCTAAATTTATTATGCAGCACTGTAGAAGTATAATTTAGCTTCTCCTTGATGGTAATAAATGAGATATCAGCTCCCTTGAGACAAGAGAACCAGCGTTTATATTTTCCAGACATGATCCCCTAGCCAAGTTCCATTTTAGAGACGGGAAATGGCCATATCTTTTGATTAAAAGAGCAACTTTAATCAAATAAAGTGCTTCATCAAGCAAGAGCCAAGATTCCAATACTCTTGGCTAGAGTACAGCAATAATCCAAAGTCAAAGTCCCCCGCCTCAACAACATTACCATTTGCTGTAGACATGACATCCATCTCAAACAGGGAAAATGAAAATGTGCTTGAGTAATTTTATTCTTATCCTGAATAACATTTTCTCACCAAATTAGGCTTGTATGAACTCTTCATTCCTCCTGGGTATAAGTCTCCTTGGACACCTCTTAAGAACCCCCAATATACACAAAGAGCCATGAACTGTATTCCAGAAAGGACACATGACTAGATCTATGCATCAAAGGCTAACTGCAGCAGTATTTTCAAGGCTGAAGAAAAGCAAGGTTTTCCCACCAGCCAATCAGGTTTGCAGATAAGTTTCCACCAATTCATTTTTGAATAAGATTTAACTGGATTTGACTTTTAGCTTTTTGGTTGTTAATACAATAAATTCCAGTTTGAATTTGCTAAAACTCAATAAACTAACTCACTCTTCCAATAAACTAACATATCCTGCACCATGTGGCAACAACCAACCAGTCACAAGTTACACAATTATTCAATTGACAAATCTCTGATATCAGATTATCAAGTATAAAGCTGACAGACACACATATATCTTCGATGAAATGCAACCCTTAAATTGTACCTGCCTTTAAATAGTTGGCACTGACATCTGCAGCATTGCTAATAGATGCCACCCCACATTAAATGATGTGGCTTTTATTTTCATAGGGTGTTTTTAGACAAGCGCCTCCCCACCCATTACCCACCCATCATGAATGTTGAAGGGCTATGTGGCCATGTGGAATTTTGGGTCGAACCATGAATAATCATCCAATTAATTCGTCAGGCAAAATGACTAGAGGACTTACTATAACAGAATTATGGAGAACCAATATTTTTGGTGCTTAGTAGTCCAAGAATTAACTCACTGAGAAAGAGCAGGTTAAAGAGAGAGACGAAGGCCCTTTTTACATGAGATGCCCCCACACAAGGCTGCCTGCGTGTGCATGCGTGGGGGAGTCCCATGTAAACACTGCAATGGGTGTGCAGGGGTACGTGTGTTCTCCCGCATAACACCCATCTCCACCTATCCCTCACGCATGGAGCAACTGGCAAAACCAGCAGTTCCTCCATGCATGGGGGATAGGTAGCGATGGGTGCACGCCCATGTAACCGCCACCNCCCCCCCCCCCCCCCCGCCGCACTCATG
Organism: Sphenodon punctatus; assembly: GCA_003113815.1. Classification (NCBI taxonomy): domain Eukaryota; kingdom Metazoa; phylum Chordata; class Lepidosauria; order Sphenodontia; family Sphenodontidae; genus Sphenodon; species Sphenodon punctatus. The sequence goes on along the minus strand of QEPC01006793.1, from coordinate 477,614 downwards.
CCTCTTTGAAAAGGGCCAAGAAGCCACCCAGTCTAAACTATTTGCCCTAACAACCCATCTGCTCCCATAAACCCAGGCTCAGCTCACCATGGAAAAAGACTCAAGATGTATTTTAATTTACTCACTCCTGGTCTAGCATAAGTGTTGAGTTTGTAAATGCTGCCTATTCATTTCAGACACCCTTAATTAGTAGCTGCAGGTGAGACTGGTCTTTATAAAATAAATACCATGGCTTGTAGTCAAAGAAATATGGTACTGGATACTGAATGGATTAATAGTGAATATTGAACAAATATTGAATACTGAAATAGCAAATTTCAAATTCATGAAAAAAAAATCTGACAAACTTCCTTGCAAATTTGTGAATTAAATTTACCACGAGTTACAGAATTGTGTAATTAACAAATCTCAAAATTCCAATGATCAAATAATTGACAAATACTGAATTAACATATACTGAATATTCAATTAATACTGAATTATCAAATAGAATTAACATTGAATACTGAACTATTTACTATCAAAATAATGGGGGGGCAATGACAAAACCTTTGCAAATTATGCAAGTTTGTACATGATAAGCAAATATCAAGTTCAAATTTACTCATACAAATCTAAAAAAATGATTAATATTTATATTGCTGTGAATAATTCTGTATGTCCCAATTTTTGGTTTAACCTGGTATCAACTAATTATCTGACCTCCTTACTACTTTTGTTCCATATTGTACAGAGACATTTTTATTATTACATATTCTTTTGTCTTTAGATTTTTGCTTGTGAATCTGTGTTCCCTCCCTAATAACATATTTTCACATTGATAATTGACAAGTAATAATTAGTAAGTGAGAAGAGCAAGGAGGGAGATTAATGAGGTCTATAATTAATTATTAATAATTGCTATCACACTTTCAGTGTTCAAAATGCTTTACAGTACTTCTCTAGTTTACTCTCACCACAACCCTTTGGGGGGCTGCCTTCTCTTTTATTGTGATGTTTTAAGCTTGTTGTTTTATTGTTTTTATGTGTGTTAGCCACCCGGAGCTGCCTGGAGAAGGAGGGTAACAAAATTTGTTAAATAAAACAAAATAAAAACCCTGTCAGGCAGGTTATTATTATACCCATTTTACAGATGGGGAACTGAGTCAGAGAGCTAGTGACTTGCCCAAGGGCCACGCAGTGAGTACATGGCTCAAAAGGTATAAACCCTGGTCTTCCAGGTCCAAGTCCAATATCATATCCACTTGGCTACACAAGATAATAAAATAAATAAATAAAATAAAAAGCTTCTCCATGTATATAGATACAAAATCTCATCTCTAAATTTTGCTCAGTGGGCGCACTCATTTTAAGAGTCTTTCTGGACCCCTAGACAATTTTGCTTGAACAAGTATAAGAAACAGCTACAGTCAGGATAAGTTAGTTTCCTTTTGGCTTCAGAAACCCAGCAGAGTGCAGTGCAAGCAAGAAAAGGAGACTTGAAATTCATAGCAAATTAAAAATATTTAATTTGGCTGACAAGTCAGAATTTTAGAAATATTTCCCTGGATTAGCCTACACATTATTCTGTGGCATTGATTTTTTTACATTATTGCTATTATAAGTAGTATCACAAAGTGGAGGTTAAGACCCCTGCCCTGGGGAGCTTACAGTTGAAGTGATTTCCTTTGTTTTAAAATTTAGTCTGAAATGTGAATCAATATTACTTTTTCATAAGAATGATAAGATTTTTTTTTAAAGGTTGACACCTCCATTGTTTGTTTAAAGTGGGGGAGGAGGATTACAAGCCTAATTAAGTTTTTGTTATTTAGTTTTTGATCATTTTTGGTAATAAACAACAGATTAGTCAACTTCATTCTGATGTCTGGTCAGTTTCCCTTCCAGCTCTCTTAAAACAGGCCAAATAGGGTGGCGTTTGAATTGCAAAAACACCTTGCGAGAATATCGAAGTTCAAAGACAACCCAGCCCACTGAATCTTAAAATAAGTCATGAAAGACATTGCATTCCTATTAGCTTTTCAAAAGAGTGTTTAGATTAGTCAGAAACCTAGGTTTTAATTCAAACTCAACTACCCCTGGAAGTGTGTTGTCGTGAGAGTTTGCCTGTTTAAAAGAAATGCAGGTTTACTGTCTCCTACTTTCAAGGTATATATTTTAAGAAAACTAAAAAGTTTGAGGTTATTTTAAACAGTAAAACTGTTATTCACAACAGTCACTGTTATGTGACTGTAAGGAATTCCTATGATTCTAACTGCAGCAAAAGTCAGTAGGTTGCTTTTAAAAAGGGCAGTCTACCAAAAAGAGCGAAGATTGTACAGCGAGGTTACAAGAGGTGATGTAGTCCGAGATACTGAGGGATCCAAAATTCCCCACCGTATCTACATGGGAGGCTGTGTCTGGTGAGACCCCAGTTTAACCATTCTGGCTTATATAACAGAGGATCGAAACAAGATAGACTGGGTGTGGAGTGTTTCTTCCATGCAATAAGTTACAGCTGGGGTGGGTCTCCGAGCATAGTAGCAGCTGAGATTACCCCATACATTTATCCCAGCTCTCTGGAGCATAGTGGGCTCCTGTGGAATTTCGGGTCGAACCATGAAGAATCATCCAATTAATTCGTCAGGCAAAATGACATGGGGAGTGACAGCGACCTGACGGCTAACAAAAAGCTTTGCTAGTTGTGGAGAGGCGGAATCGAAGCAAAGCAGTTGCCAAAGAGTCAAACGGCTTTTTGGCGCTGTCAGAAATCACCCCCTGAGACTTAGTGTTGTTGGAGACTGGATTTTGCCTCATGCTATCTACCCTGAGCAAAGGCTGACACACTGCTTCGCAAGCCTTGCACCTGTTGCTACCCGTCCCGGAACGCAAAGACAGTCAGAGGCACGAACGCCCGCGCTATCCTCTTGGAGACCGGCAAAGTCAAGCTCTTGACACGTAGTTCCAAGGTTCTGGACTTTCTTAGAGAGCTCTCTCCTCTCTGCCTTTAACAAAAAGTGTAGGACGCTGCTGTCAGCAAAAAGGGGGTTGTTTATTTAGCACTATCCAGCAAAGGGAGAAGGAACTGGCTTTGGAGGAGAGCCCCACCTTCCCAAAGCTCTGTGCCCGCCCTAGCCAGATCGGATCGTGAGCCGAACATACCAAAAGGCAGGACAAGACAAGTCGCCCCCTAGGCAACAATAGAGACAAAAGGGATGGCCAAAACCCCTAGGCTCTACCTCACTAGAGCTTTGGGAAACCCCCTCCCTCCTGCCTCTCGGACTGATGGAACTGGGAGCGCCCCAATCCATCTTAACCCATCTTGGAGGTGGATCTAAGCGAGGCAGAATCAAAGGCAGGCAGCCACTCTGGCTGGATCAGCTTATGTCCAGGTCGTGTCCCTGTACTCTCCTGTGGCTATTGCACGGGGACTCTCCCCTCCTTCCCTCTTCTCAGCAAGGCTGCCGGCTTCTTGGGCGAGCCGCTGAGTTTAAAGCCCTCTGTTCCAAGGGGATGAGCTTTCTCCTTAGTAATTGGCTAAGGCGCCTCCATGTGTTAAATTAGCATACACAGACGCAGCTGACAAAGTAACCACTTGGGGGCCAAAGCTAACTATGCGTCACAGCCCTTGGTGGGGAGGGAAACAAGGCAGGGTTAAACAAAAAAAAATAGGAAAGAAGAGTAAACCTCCTAAAGCAAAGCATGCCAGCGCACTGGTACCCATGGCAGGGCTGAGGGCAGAGCGCTCTCTGGCTCGCTCCCAAGCAGGGCTAGATTTGCGATCTGGAGGCGAGGAGCTCTCCAAGGCTTCCTAGGCTGGGGGGCGGGGGGGAGGGAGGCTAGGGGCTTGTCTGCGCCTCTGATTATTCTTATTGATGGGCAGCCCTTGCGAGCCGCCTCTGAGCCTTGGCAGGGATGGTCGCTGCAGCCTGGGAGCGAGCAGAGAGGTAACGCTCTGGCTTCACAATGACCCGTCGCTTTAGAAGCCGTCGGGGAATGTGACGAGTAGCCAAGCAGGAACCGAGGGGCGAACAATAGGAGCGAAGAGGAGGGGAGGAGGAGGGAAGGAGGAAAGGGCTGGAGAAGGAGTGGAGGAGGCGGATGTGGAGGCGGTGGGTCTCCAGGAGAGCAGGGCAGCCGGGCGGAGGAGTGTGTGTCCACGGCTGCTGCCGGGAGCTGCTGGCTTGCTCGTTCATGCCCAGCTAGTAGAGTCGGCGCAGCGCTGAAGCTCTGAACTTTGCGGAGGAGCGGCACCGGGGTCCCAGAGGATGGCGGCGGCGGCGGCGGCTAGCGAGGGCAGCGCCAGGTCGGCGGTGGAGAAGCTTTCGGACGCTATGGGCGAGAAGACCAAGCAGCTGGGCACCGCCATGCAGGACACGCAGCGGCAGCGGCGCCTGATCCTGGTGATCGTCTGCATCGCGCTCTTCCTGGACAACATGCTCTACATGGTGATTGTGCCCATCATCCCGGATTACATCGCCAAGCTGCGCTCGGGGGAGCCCGGGGAGAGCCCTGCCCGGGCCGGCGAGGCCAACTCCAGCTGGCCCAGCCACAACAAGACCACTGTGAGGATCCGCTACCCGACGGAGAACGAGGACATCAAGATCGGGGTGCTCTTCGCCTCCAAGGCCATCCTGCAGCTGCTGGTGAACCCGCTCAGCGGCACTTTCATCGACCGCGTGGGCTATGACATCCCGCTGCTGATCGGCCTGACCGTCATGTTCCTCTCCACCGTCATCTTCGCCTTCGCGGAGAACTACGCCACGCTCTTCGTGGCGCGCAGCTTGCAGGGCCTGGGCTCGGCCTTCGCGGACACCTCGGGCATAGCCATGATCGCGGACAAGTACACCGAGGAGTCGGAGCGCAGCCGCGCCCTGGGCGTCGCGCTGGCCTTCATCTCCTTCGGCAGCCTAGTGGCGCCCCCCTTCGGCGGCATCCTCTACGAGTTCGTGGGCAAGCAGATGCCCTTCTTGGTGCTGGCTTGTATTTCGCTGATAGACGGGCTGCTCCTGCTCACCGTCATCAAGCCCTTCAGCAACAGGTCTCGGGAGAACATGCCGGTGGGCACCCCCATCCACCGACTCATGATCGACCCGTACATTGCTGTAGTGGCTGGCGCGCTCACCACCTGCAATATCCCGCTGGCCTTTCTCGAGCCCACCATCTCCACCTGGATGAAGAAGACCATGGGGGCCTCCGAATGGGAGATGGGGCTCACCTGGCTGCCGGCTTTCTTCCCCCACGTCCTGGGGGTCTACATCACTGTCAAGCTGGCCGCCAAGTACCCACACCTGCAGTGGTTCTACGGGGCCCTGGGCATGGCCATCATCGGGGCCAGCTCCTGCACCGTGCCCGCCTGCAGGAACTTTGGGCAGCTCATCATCCCCCTCTGTGGCATCTGCTTTGGCATTGCCTTGGTGGACACAGCCCTGCTGCCCACTCTAGCCTTCCTGGTGGATGTGCGCCACGTCTCAGTCTATGGCAGCGTCTATGCCATCGCAGATATCTCCTACTCAGTGGCATATGCGCTGGGACCCATCGTGGCCAGCCAGATCGTGCACTCCTTGGGCTTCGTGCAGCTCAACCTGGGCATGGGGCTCGCCAATGTGCTTTACGCCCCTGTTCTCCTCTTTCTCAAAAACGTCTGCCAAATGAAACCCTCACATTCAGAGAGAAACATTCTCCTGGAAGAGGGGCCCAAAGGACTCTATGACACCATCAAAATGGAGGAGCGCAAAGGCGCAAAGCAGGGGCACCTCCATGGGGCTGGGGGACTGGAGAACAGTCTAGACTCTTACCACAGAGGGGCTTCCGAGGAGGACTCTTCAGACTATGAGTACAGCTAGACGCTGCGCAGCAGCAGGACCCAAAGGGAGAAAAGAGGGGGGGGAGGGGAGAGGGAAAGCCTCGTTGCCATGTGTTGATGTACAGATGTGCAATATTAGCCAAGCTAACCTTTGTCCTGATGTCATGGCTTTCTCCTTCTCTTCTGGGTTTTTGGGTTTTGTTTCGTTTTTTTGTTGTTGTTGGGTTGTTTGTTTGTTTTTTTAATTAAATGGTATTCCCTTTAAACAGTCTGGCAAAGAATCGAATAACCCAAAAGAGAACTGAATGATACATTTACTTAAATCTATGGTCTTTCGAAAAACAAACGAACAAACAAAAACAAACAGACCCCCTAAATAACCGTTCTACCTGGGGTCTGTCGTGCAAAAGTTTGCTCAAGTTGAAAGTCTCTGTGCGCCATACTGTATATCCCTGTAAAAAAACAAAACAAAAAAAGCAAAAAAGTCTATGTAACAAACCTTAAAATGCATATTCAGGGACTTCGATATTGTGTCTATCTATCTATCTATCCCAGACTTTCCGTGGGTTTCCTATTTAACAAGAGCAACTGAAATCACAGCCTATTATTCCTGCCTTGGGAATCCAATAAAGCGTTGTAACCATTTTTTCCCCTCCTGTTGTGCTGCTATCTGGTAAATGCGAGACACTGAGTCTCATGTCTCAGTCTCAAGCTGCAAGAATTCTATGAGCTGAATAAATGACGTTTGAAGGCATCTCCTCTCCTCGTTTCATTGTTTTCTTGCTCAAGTTTCAATGTGAAGGGTCTTGCTCTAACAAATCGATGAATCTGTTACTTACAGCAGAAACTTCCTTTATTTCTAAGAGAAACAATAAATCGCCCAAGATTTTCTAGCAAGAAAAAAATAACGGAACCTTTTAAAACCCATTGGTAATAGGTGGGCAATGATTGCTGTTTATTGAAACAACACAACTTCTTTATTATTTTAAACCCAACATTTCCCCCATCAAGGTTTTAAACACTGGGATTCCTCAGAAATGTGTCTACCCAGCAATCAGAGCTGAGGACGCCTAGTCTTTTCTACAGAATGTAGCCCTGTGTCACATATCGATAAGGGATGGGGATGTGGGACAGAACTGCGGGAAATTAGATAAAGATGACTCATTCACAGGGACTCAAAACGATGTAACTTTTAAACTATAAGGCAAACAGGATTGAAGCTCATTTTATCTCCTCTATTTCTCACAGATCGATATAATACAAACAACATTTATTTAACTGTCTGGCTGACAGATGCAATTTGCCTCTTTAAAGTCCTTATGATTAACTTTGATGTTCTTAGCGAGGGTTCCCAAGAAAAAGAGTGCTGCAAAAGCCAGGCCATCGGTCAGTTTCACTAGATCATCAATATCTCCGGTTAAATTAAGGGTATTTGGGGCACATCGGAGTCCTGCTCAGAGAAATGAAGTTGAAAGGGGCCTGCTATGGAATAGCATCCCAATATGGGTCCCAGAGTAACAGGCTAACACTAACCAGCACGGGGCCAAGCTGGGCTCCCAGTTTTATGAAGCTGAAAACTCCTCGGAGAATAGTTACTAAACAAGCATGCATTCAACTCTGCAACAAAGCTGCCCTCCTGGGTCCAAAAGTTGGGTATTTCCCTTGCTCTCTCTTCGCACGGCTGCTCCTGTGAGGCGTCTATTTTGGAAGCTGTCCAGGTCACCTAAAAACGAATTCCGGATTCTTTCTCGCCCTGACTGGAACTCTCCCTTGTGGCGTAGTGGTGGGAAGTACTAGCAGGGAGTGACACAATGGTTATAAACCCCAGGGTCTGGCCACAAATTTAACATCCAAATTGGGGTTTCCGTTTGGAGCAACCTTGAATGACAGCACCGCCCAGCTGGGGCCAACGAGGAGTAAATTATTTCTTTACAAAATTCAGATTTTGTAAACAATTTCCCTCAAGAAATTAGCCCCGTTTAATACAACCGGGGTGTGTGTGTTAGCCCCGTTTAAAACAACTGGTGGGGGCTAGCTTACACCGGGGGGATAAAAAAACAAAGCTGCTACTGTTTAGAGAGTTAAAAATCTGGTTCTACAACTAAACTACCCAGCAAACACGGGAAAGGGAACCCATTCTAGACCCTATAGTGAAAGTCAAGGAAAACTTTAATTCAAGCTCGTCCCTGCTGACCAATACCTTTCAGGAGACTATCCTGCAACCTGTGCCTCCGAGGTTTCCAGAATTCCCAGGGGGGGCTAATGAAACCAGAAGTCTTTGGAGAGGTCTGTGTACAAGCCCCTTGAACCTAAGGGTTGCTGCTGTGTTCATTGGTGAAGCTAACTTTCCCCTGGGTCGGACAGTTAGACGCAGGGTTACTGGAGCCCGCTGCCCGGATTTCAGGAAGGAAATGAGGCCGCTTGGTTTCTCAAAGACACGCAGCTAAATCATTCCAGCAGCTGCCTCGTCTCCTTCCAAAGTCTCCGCCAGGAGCTAGGGCACCCACCCCCTGTCAAGCAGAGGTGCGCTGGGCTAGTGGCCGCGAAGCGAGCAAACTGCGCTCCCAGAGCACCAAAGCCTCTGCTTTCGGACTCTAGCCAGAGGCTGCCATGCCGCCGGGTTGCCTCGTTTTATGGGAGACCACGTTCTCGCCCATTCAGGCTGGCTGCACGAATAGGAAGGGCGAGCGGGAGGGAGGAGTTAGGCACTCCGAGATGGAAAGGGGGAGCGGAAAGGGCCTCCAAACGCCAAAGTGTCTGTGTCCAGAAGGAACTTCCAAACGCACGAGGAAAGATACCATGGACAGAGGCAAGCAGCAGTCAGCCACATCCTGCCTCTCTCCCAGCGCGCCTGAGGCTGTCGGAGCCTGAAGGATCCATCGGCACGATGCTGCCCTCGCCGTGGGACTCCACTTGCTGAGTTTAGCTAAAGGCAATTCGTGGGACCGTGCAGGTAAGGAGCGCCGGGCGCTAGCTGATCTCTGCTCGGGTACCCTACAGCACAAGGGGGTGTGTGTCTCTTTAAGAAGCAAGGCTCTTTTCTTCCCCTCGTGTCAGATAAACCTGTGCAATTTTAAAAGCACTCCGGGCTGTAGCGAGCATTGCTCCTTACCCCCTCTGCCAATCATGCTTCCAGTTTGGGCAGTGTCCAGTGGATACCTGCGTAACAACGCCTATCTTTGGCTAGCACCTTTCTTAGGCAATTGGTTCCACGTTGGGATGGGATGTGGGGAAGCGTTTAAACACACACACACACACACGTTGGAAATGCCACTACTTTGTCCTCCCCAAGGCGCAGCCCCGGCAACAAGGGAGCCTGGCTTGACTTTGTTTGCAACTATTCGTTTGCTCGGCTGCCTAATCCTTAATTATTGCGAGCGCCTTTGCCTGCTCCGCTCCCCAAGGCTTTTACCCCTTTGCGCACTGGGCTTTTACTCCAGCGCTCAGGATTCTACACACTCGCTTCAAGATTTGTATCATCAGCCGGCCGGATCCCCTCAGGGTAAAGGGCTTGGCAGATCGGGGTTTGCTTTGCTAGTGGCTCCGATCCAGGGGCTAGTTTACCAATCTATCCCAGCCAGCGCGTCTCCTTGGAGCCGCAAGATCTGTCTTGAGGGGCTTGCAAGTTATATGCAACTCTCCCCAGGTACCTCAAACGGTTTCAGATATTTGGCCAAAGCAACAGTATGCTGGATGCGAATCAGAGTAAAGCACGGGATGGGGTGGAGGATATTCTGGGATTCAGCACTCAAATTAAAGAGGGGAAAGGGGGGGGGCATTGGTCCCTAGCCATTCCAGCAGGTTTGTCTGCCTCAGGCAGTGGGGGTGGGGTCCCCCTGCACTTCCGCAGCAGCTGGTTTCTTGCTTCAGAGCAGACATAGCGAAGGTCTCCCCTTCTCCCCATACAGAAGCAAAGTCCCTGATCTGATTGTCATGGTACTGCCGCTGGGGAGGAAGGATGGAGAATGCCAGCAGGGGTAGGGTAAGGTGGGATGAATAGCCAGAGAAGGGTGATGCGAAATAGAGGAGGCTGCCTTGGGAAAGCAGAGATCTAAGGTTTGAGGGGCTGAATGAGATGTAATGGGTCCCTCTCTCTGATTGGGGGGAGGGGTTCTTCAGGCAGCTAAGTTATATCACACGATCTCACCTACACAGCCTGTGGCAGTCCTTTTAACGCACCCTGCACGAGCCTGCACTCCCCCGCACCGCTTCCCCCCCAGCCTTTTGGATCATAATGAACAGTGCCTGGGCTTCAGTTGTGACAATCCTAGGCGCCCCAGTCTGAAACCCAGCTGCGGGGTTGGGACCCGGTTGGAGATAGACACCTGGAGTTCTCAGCTGTGGGCAGTACAGAGCGCTGCGGTCTTTCAGATGAGATCTCCAAAACAGCGCTCTGTAAAGCTTGCTCTTTGTGCGGGCATCTGGGACCTGTCACATGCTAAGGGAGTCTGGTCCCCGGCCTTCTGTCAGTATTTCTCTCTGGGACAGCGTGATGTTTGTTTGCCAACTGCTCTCCTAGTTCCCACTACATCAGGGGATGCATTCCTGGAGTTCTGTGTAGCCGTGGTTTGTAAAGTCCTGGGGAATCCCTAATGGAAAGTACCAATACATTATGGGGGCTAAGTTGCTGGGTTTGTGCCAGTGGTTCTGACCCTTTCTGATTTTATCTATCTGGCAGCTAACTGCCTCCTACATCACCGTCTTCACCTTTCAGACAGATGGCTTTCCACATACATGAGATGTTGCCAGTGCTGAATCCTGGTCTCCAGCTAGCAATCTACTCACTAGACTAACCTGCCTTTCTAAAGCTGAATATAAAACAGGAGTTCCTATGATTGAATCTGCATGATGGCCAGCACAGGATTCATTTATAAAAGCCAAATAAACCATGCAGGGTTCTTCCGGCTCTCATTTCTAACCCTGAAATGGCCAATACCAGCCTTTCCCTGGCCTTTCACGTTTCTGGGTGCACTCTCCTAGTGAGAATATTGCCTGGCGCTCAGCAACACTTGAATTTAAGCCCCTCCCCCACAAATTTTAAGCGCTGGATGTTGTTTTCATGTGCCATAAGTTCAGACCTTGAGATATACATCAAATACATGAGATGGACCCATGTGCCCCTCACAGCCATCAGAAAGCATGTATGAGCTGCACAGCAGGTATTCCCTCATCCCTGCATGCACCAACCAGGAATGCTAGAAAAGGACCCACATTTCCTAATTTGATTCAGGGGCCAGATCCAGGAACTAGAAGGAACCAAATAAAAACTAGGCAGGGTGACCAGATACGCACATTTTGGAGGACACTTATGAGAAATACAGGTTATAGGGCTGCACTGGGTCCAGTGCAGCCCTGCAACCTGTATTTCTCATGTGTCCTCTAAAATGTGCATATCTGGTCACCCTAAAACTAGTCCAGGGGCCAAATGCAGCCCCATTAGGGCCCCATGCTGGCCCTATAGGAACCCAGTTGTGCAAGATGCAGAGTTGCTCTTGTAATGTTTTGTTTTTGTACTATGCACTTTGTACTTTTTGTAAAGTAATGAAAGACAATCATTTTCACTGAAACCAATGGGAGCTTGGAGGGACTCAGTCTGTTGTAGGATCAGACCCATTATAACATTGACATAAAGATGAAAAAGAACTCTTAAACCAGCTAATTTAGCTCATGCCCAAATCAAATGTTTTCCCTACAATCTAGTTTCAAATGTGTCAAATTAGGAGACTCCCAACATCTCCCTTTGAAAACCCTTCTACTGCTTAATGGATTTCACTCTAGGCTTTCTCTCACTACTTCTCAAATTTCTCCTTTCTAAATTTCATCCCACTCCATGCTGGTTACATCCATTTGGACCACATAAAATGAAATAAAATAAACAAAGAGCAAAATAATTTTCTATTCCAACAGGCAACAGACATGCAAGAGCCCAAAGGAGTTAAATTATGCCTACAGGAAACTTGTTTTTAGTCTTTAAAAATGTTACCCCCAAAAAATCCACTGTTCAAAGTGCACCCCATTGAGAATATAAACTATAGAAGGTTATGGACTGTAGGTGGACAGCTAAAATTGCAATATAAATTAAAAGATGCATCCTTTACTGAAAGGTTGCCAGCACCTCCTGAATCCCATGGTTTAAAGAGTTAAATAAGTAGACCAGCTCTATCTGCCAAATGCAAGTGCAGTCTCCTGTGTTGTGGGTTTCCATTTTGCTTTGAAGAATGGTGAACACCACATGATTCCTATAAATGTCAGTATCCTGCTGCACAAAATCATGGAGGTAACCCAAACGGCGTGCTGTACACAAAATCAAAGCAACTGGAATTAATTTTTGGCCCAATAGCCTCAGCAATGCCTCCATAAATCATTTGGGTGAGTCACTATGAAGTCATCCTGCATCTCTATGGGAATTTCTATTGCGAGGGGTAATTTATTTTTCCCTTCTATGCTGTTAAGCGAGGATAGGAATTATGAAAGGGGCTAGATTGGCAGCATTTGGAACTGAAGTGAAACTATTCATGAAACAAGCACAGCAGCAAGCAGTTACACTGCAGACTGTTACATTATTGTGTGGCTCTTCTGAGGATACTTTGAATTGACTTTATTAACCCTGTGTGTGTGGTCTTTGTTATGTTTCCCCATAGACAAATAGAAAACACCTACTTTGAATTTTGATAACTTTTTGTTTATTTGGAGGATACAAATAAGGAACAGAACAAAAGCAGTCTCCAGGAAAGAGGTAGTATAGTTTCCCCTAAAAAGGGTGTAGCGATTCCAAAGGCAAAATGGCTGCAAATTTGGAAAAACAGGGTGCATTACTCAGAAAAAACCAAAAGCACTACAATTTCATAGCCACATACACTACCACCTTCAAAGAGCAGAACATTTTATTTGTGCTTATACTCTTGGTGATAAAAACTGACCAATACTGGTCAAGCACAACACAGGGAGCTGAGTGGTGCTCTGGGTTGATGCATTAGCCTTTCACCTCAGACACTCTACTTTCACCTCAGACCAAGATGAATTGGGGGGGCGGGGGTGGGGTTTGATTCCAGTGCTCTATGGATAACTGCCAATGAAGGTTAGAAGACTGGCCCCACAATATGGTCCAATTGTCAGTCTCTGCAGTAGAGTCTCTGAACTGAAACACTACATAGGTTCAAAGGATGATGCATCAGCTGAGCCCTGCAGGGGCTGAAAGCTACCACTGAGCGGTGTGAAGGGAATGAAGTGTAGTTCTCCTCAATGTGCCTGGCTCTACTCCAGAATATTCAACCTTCATTTTCATAAATGATACATTCCTTGGGCTTTTTTTTTTTTGTTAAAGCCACTATAGCTATATCAGCACTACCTGTCTTTCACAGTTATGAAAGAACTGAAAGAAATTAGGTGGGAAAACATGTCAGGACTGGCAAAACAGAATGTTATGTGCACTGGATCTTTATATAAAGGAATTTACTGAGAAATTTAGCGAACGCCAGGAAAGTAGCTGGGGGATTCACTTTAGATACTGTACCTCTGCATTCTTAGGCTCCAGTATATGCTTGCATAGGGAATAATATCTGTGCACATTTTTATTATAAATAATGGTCACTGACTTGCCTTTAAATCTTTTCTGCTTCCAGAACTGATGCATGTAGATTTTTAAGTGCCCCCAAGTGGCTTCAATTTCTGTAAAAGCTATCAAAAGAGATGCCTATCCTAGAGAAATCTACACCGAAGAAGGAGCGAGGTGCATGCAGCAAAGATGAGACAGTAAGTAACTGTTTCTGAGCAAAAGGGGGGGGGGGGGAGGAGAAGAGTTGAACTAAGGATGTATGACAACAATTGTCATACATTGGCTTTATCTAATTCTCTTTAAAATTAATGGGAACATTTCCATAGGAGAGGGATTGTAGCCTGTTACCATTGCTATAAGTGGTTTGTAAATACAACACACACTTCCAGAAGTCTCCCCTCCCCTCCCTTATTCTTTTTTGTGCACGGGCATTTTCCAAAAATCAGGTATCAGGCACTGTGAACTAAAACCAGTCATTCTTTTAATATCATATGGCAAATATTCAGATTACACATAATTAATGAACACAACAGTCCAGCAAGTATTAGTAGGCAGTTTATTATTATCCATCTTTTACAGATGTAGTAATGGTAACCTAGAGTAAAAGCAGGCTCATTACAATCAGGTCTCAATTTGTAAATATTGGGAGCAATCCTAACCCTATTAGAAGTCAACTGTTTCTCACATATAACACATTTATGAGTCTCATGGATAAAATATTCTAAAAAAGAATTCATAAGCTGTATTCACTAGGTCAAAGCTTTCACATGTATGTGCCTAAAATTACTCACATAAATTATCAAATTAAAAATTCCTGGCTAAGTAAGAAAGTAGACTTGACAGCAGCTTTACATGAACAAGCTGTGGTCCAAACAGCACACCTGATATCTATGAGAGATACAACTTTACAAGGTCAATTCAATGAATTACTGGAATAGAATAAAAGAGGTTGCATGCTTTTATTGAGCACAAATATTATAATGCAGTCCAAGTTAAACTGGCCTTACAACTTCATAAACATTAACTAATTCATTCTTGCTCATGCACTGGTGGGTAACTAAGCATTGTTTTCATGTTATAGATGTGGGAACTGAAGCAGAGAAATTAAGTTACTTTTTGTATGTGGCTTTAGGTGTTAGTGCTAGAGCTGAGATACCAACTCAGGAGTTTCTATCTCCCAGATCTTTGTTCAGAGTGAGTCCTGCAGTACAACTCTTTCTTTGACTCCCTCCCCCCCATTTTTCTCCATTTGGAGTACTAGAAATTTATTTTTTTAAACCGTTTTGCTCATTTATCAATTTGAAGTTTGCTTGCTAATGAAATAGGTGAACACCAAAAAAAAGGTTTTGTGTAACAATGGGCATTTTTAAACTTGCCTGGCTGGGGGGCAGGTCCATGTCCGCTGAGTGGATAAGCCATGAAATGCCCAAGCACGTGGAGTGAGTGGGGAAGGATTCAAACAGGCGACACCTGGGGAGTCCACGGCCCCCCACCAACTCCAGCCACAGTTCAAATGGACAGCCATTGCACCAGCCGGTGCAAGAATCGCCCAGCCCCCACATCAACACCCCCTGCCTCCCACTGCGTGATGTGAACACATGGCGGTTAATAGACAAGGGAAGCCACTGGACCCGCACCTGCCCTTGGCAGGAATCTGGGAGGGTGGGGGAGGAGTAACAGGGGAAGGTGGACCCATGCTCCCACTGCGGGACACAGGGGTGACCACTAGTCACAAGGGCATTGGGCGACAACACACGGAACCCCAGGGCATGTCATACAACCCACGGGCAGCTCAGGTATACAAGGGGAAATGCATCAGGGAGACCAATGGACAGTAGCTGAAAAAGCCAAACACCAATCCATCCTCCCCGACTCTCCACCAGGTTGACAGTCCAGTCCCAAAAACATGCCCCCACACAGCACAGAGTCCAGGACAAAACACCAGCAGGGAACGGGACCCCGTTCCAAGGAGGATCACGGCTGCTGGAATGGGGGCAATGAACCTATGCCACAAACAGAGGAACTCTGTGACGAAGTACATGGGAAACAGAAACCTCCCCACAGGGATGTACATCTGCAAAAACACACTGAAACACACTGGCTTTTAGAGTGAACAGGGGTTCCAACCCTGCCTAGAGACCTCCTACAGAGACAGCCTGAACCCCCAAATCATTGGGCGTCACTGCAATGAATTGAGAGTAGGGCTTTAGCTTGAGAGGGCTCCCCCTCTAGCCTCCGACCAGCCACCTACACTCAGGAAGATGCTCCTGGTCCCCACTACCCAGTGCCCCAGCTCTCCGACTCCACCGGCCATACCCCAACAAGGTCGGGCAGCCCAGAGGTGCAGAGTGGTTAGCTCAATCCTTTGGGTATGGAAGGATAGGGTTTTTCTGGGTGGACAGAAAGTCTAACAAATTATGAGAACAAAGGCAGTTGGTCAGAAATGTCTGATAAAGGCAAGGTTATGGCAAGCAAAGGTAACCAAAGGAATGCAAAGGGCAAACCATGCAAGCTTCAAATGGCACGTGGTTCCCTTATTTGGCTTTCCCTAAGCTAAGTATACCTACGACCCCTTACCCCTGGTCAGGTCAGCTTCCGTTGTGGCTGATCCCCTTGACTGGCAGGTTGAAGAAAGACAGTGTCCTTTGTGGGGAGGGGCTTTTATACCTTTTCGCAGCCTGGGGCAGGAATCTGCTTGACAGTTACCCATTTATATCAGTCTGGTTGCGGAAAAGAGTTTCCCTGCCTCCAGCCCTCTTTCGGCAAAACAGGGCTGGCTAGGTACTTTTGCAGCTCCACTGGAAAGAGCCTGGGTGTGATTAGCATCCATTGTCCTACCCTGGCCTGCCCTTCAAGTTATAGCTTCTCCAAGCCCACAGGTGGGTTTCCATTACCTAATTGTGCCTTCTGACCCTACTCTAGTGTACAATGGTATATGCCTTATTCAAATACTGAGAAAATAATGATCCATTAAAAAAAGCATGGCCATTCAAGGTTAGACAACAATCAAAAAAGTAGCGTGTCCACTTCCACCCCGTCTGGTGACTCAAACAGGCAGCTCTCAGCACAATGTCTGGGGAGGGGGCTATCACAGTAGAGGGACTGGGACAAAGTCAAGGGCAAAGTCAAGCAGGCAGAGTCCCACACACAGGAGGCAGAGAGGGGCCACAGTCACCAAGCATTGTTCTGTAGCTGGGTCACAGTAGCTGCAGATCCTGAGTCGGGACCACACACCCTCCGCATACATCGCCCATGCAAACATCCCTCTCCGGTACCCTCATGTCCACATATGTTGATCTACCAAAAAGCTTGGATCACTGTGATCCCTGCTGCCCAGAGTGATCTGAACATCCGGCAGGGTCCAAATCTCATACAGGAAACCCCTCTCAGCTGCAGTAGGCTCCACTGTCAGGTAGGGATCTCCAGCTGGGACCGTGAGCAACCACAACTCACGCATGCGATCCTGGCACTCGTCCTGCTGTCTCCAGTAATCCCTGGCATGCAGCAAGACAGGGAAGGGAGAACACCCCCCTCAAATAGGCTCAGGCAAAACTACAGGAGGCTACAAATCTGCAAAGCAACACTCACCTCCCACAGTAGCAGCATTTACACTGGAGGCCCATCCCCAGCGGGCCCCAGAACATGGAACCCCAACTCGCTCACCCTCCACTGGCAATCACAGCTGCACACATGCTGTCCCAGCAGCAACAGGCTTCTTGACAAAATGCCATAACCATCATGTGTGGACAAGGGGTCGGCCAACAGCTGTTGTACATCATCTCTAAGCCACAGTTCACCTAAAGTCACCACTGCACAGACATTCCAAACCGCTGTGTCTGCCCCACCACGAGGGAGGGCTAGTGACCCGGGACATGTACAACATGTAACAGCCACAGCATGCACTGGCTGCCCCATGGGTATGGGAGACCAGTATAAACTGAATAGGGTGCCTGCAAGCAGATGCAGCTGTGCTCAAGGCTGCCAAATACCAGGTCAGACCCCACCCTCCCCAGAAATGCAGAGACCTCTCCCCAGTGACCTTATCGTATACGGTAACCATGGGCCCTCGGTGATACCGGAGCACCTGGCTGTGTTTGGGGGGTGGGGTGGGGGCGGCTGCAGCCACAGGAATGGCATCAGAACCCCATCTCTGGCTAAGGAGGGGAGAACAAACCCAGGGGAAACACACATGGACAGCACATTAGGCAATAACATGTAACTGTTTTATTCACCATATGACAATGGAATGGGGGAACGGGATTCTGCTACATAACAGTCATAGCATGTAGCCTGACCCGGGCCCGGCTCCATCTGGTGCTCTGGCCACAAGACAGCTTGTGCAGGCAACCGTGGATCTCCAGCAGGAGCTGCCAGTCCTGGCTCCTTTCCAGGCGGATCTAACACACTGCAAAGGGAGATGTGGCAGTGGAGGAACCTGTCCAGCAGCTCCTCATGAAACGGTTCTGTGTGCCTGGCATGGCCAGACAGGAGGTTGCTATCGTGGGCCACCTTGTATCCACTCCTCCTGTACCTTGGCTGCTATCAGCATTGGGACATGTCCCTGTTGTTACTGTACACTAGCCACACCATCCCCTTGGAGATGTCTTGCTATTTTATTTATTTATATTTATTTACATTTATATCCCGTCCCCTTCCATCAACAGACGGCTCGGGGTGGCTTACAAAATGAATTTTGATTCATTTCAGTAGCATCTCACAGGGGTATCCTGCATTTTGGCCTCCCCACACAGGCAGATGAAGGCCTTGGTTTCTTCCTGTGCTCAGAGCATGCCCTTGGGTGCAGGGTCCATGGGGGGGTGCAGTCTGTGCGGCTGGGGTCTGTGAAAGGGATGGTCTCCCAGACAGGCTGTGGACAGGACAGGAGGGTTGACCAGTTTGCAAGTGGCCGCTGTGCCGCTCTGGCCATCGTGGCACCGTTTCTCCATGGTGCCGGTGGAACTGTCCCCTGGGTGGATGGGTGGCCCGTTCACATGGGCCAGAGATGGATCTGGGGCCCTCCCCGCACTACTCCATGGGATTGGCCATAGGCAGGTGGTGCATGGGTCATGTGAGTCCTCCACAGCACCTTCAGATGGGCATTTGGATGCGTGTAGGATGGGTGGACCTGCGTGGTGGCATCTCATCTAAAACTGGCCAACGAATATCCATTAAAGATCCAGACCCAAATAAACTTAGCATTCCTAAATAAAAATGGATATGTATACATAGCTCTCTGGGAGGTGAAAGTCCATTTGGGGACTCCAAACCTCTCAGAAGATTACTCTTACAAATTTTTCATCCTTCTGGCTACACTCGGCCTCCACCACTCCTTTTCTTAAAAAAGGAAATTCTAATTTAATTTTGCTTAATTTAAAGGCATAAACTATGTTAATATTCCAAAAGGAATGCATGTTAATATGAAGGAATATATGTGAGAGAAACCACTGCTTCAGTATTGCTTACTCAAGTAATCCTGTTATTCAACAGTGAACTCACATTGTTGTCTTGTGGTGAAATCTTTCCTTTTGGAAGTTACCTAAGATAAAACAGTTACAGCCACAAACTATAAAAACTTCCAGGTTCTGCTAATTTAAAACAAATAAATGTTCCTTGAGAAATCACTGATCATGCTTTTGACCAGCCAGCAGAGTTTATTAGAAAGATAAGCCAGAAACAAAATTTGTGAAGAAATATTGCAAAGGGGAGTTAAAGTTTTCCGAATAGGATAACTTCCCAGTTATGCTGAAATCTCTTCTAGGGTTAACAAGCTAACCTGCACTCCTTCACATTTCTCCCTTTATTCTCCTCCAAAGAAGAATTCTGTACTAAAGGTAAATATGTATGTTAGTGCACCAGTGAATTACGTGGAATGCTTATATATGCTAAGTCAGGGGTGGGGAACCTTTCCTTCCCATGGGCCACTTTGAAAATTAGTATACCTCCATGGGTTAGGCCATTTTCAAATGAACCGTGGAGGTCCCGCAGTCAGTGGGGGATGGGTGAAGGCCGCGGCGGGTGGGCAGCCCATCCCACGGATGCCCACTCACCTCCACCCATCTCCATATGTGGAGCATCCACTATTGGCGCCCATTGCTCCATGCGTGGGCGATGGGTGAAGGTGGGTGGAGCGCTGGAATGCACACGTACCCCCACACCCACCCATCGCAGCAATCACACGGACACACGTGGTCCACCTGCCTGCACAAGTGTTCATGAAAAAAGGGCCTTAGATAGGAGATGAGTGTGGGGGTACTTAAAACGTGTGTTAAGTATGTGGAGGGTCCAGATCACTGATCTCTGCTAAGGAATGGATTTAGGAATTATTGGAAAGGAGCCAAATTTTTAAAAAAAGTTACAGGCCGGATTTGGCCCATGGTACAAAGGTTCCCCAACACCATTCTAAGTTAATGAAATAATTTTCCTTTTGTTGATTCTGACAGTGACCTTTTAAAAATGGACCGTGGTGGGTGAGTGGGTGGGAGTGCCCCCGTGGGAACAGGCTAACACCCACCTCTACCCACGGAGCATCGGGCATTGGAGCCCATTGCTACGTGCATGGGTGGTGGGTGGAGGTAGGTGTAGTGCAGGCGCACGCAAGAGCACGCATGCACCCCCACCCATTCCCCATGGCATTCAGACGGGTGGGGGTGTCTCGTGTGAAAAGGGCCAGTGTAGTCTCAGGCAATAATATCGGACAACGAAGTCCCATATCAGACCTAGATATGCTTCCAAAATAGTTACATCATTAGTTGTAACAAAACAAAAAACAAAATATTTTTCAGTGAATGCATCAAATTATTTACCATCGTCTTTACCTGTTTTACCTAGAAACTGCCCAAGCTTCCAGTCCCTCCATTGCAACAGACCTTGCAAATGTACCTTCAATGTATGAAGCACTTGGTGCCAGAGGAACAATATAGGGAGACAAAGGCCATAGTGGAGCAGTTTGGAGCTGCAGGAAGCGTAGGTGAATCCTTACAACAAAAGCTTCTAAAAAGACAGGAGAAAACTGAAAACTGGGTAAGCATATGCAGATTAGCAAACTGTTGCTTGCATTTGAAGGGGCTTGTTTATAAGTTAGTTGTGGTATTTTCATTGTGATCACAGACTTCAGTAGAAAAATGTTTATAGCAGGCGCAGCTCACCAGAAAATCAGGTCACATTTTAAGATCATATCGAGTGAATTCCTGTTGTTCTTTAAATTCTGTTCACAATCCCAGAAGTGCATCTTTCCCCCCTAAATTGATTAACACTGAAATTGTTACGGAACGTAGGTGGTGTCCTACCTGCCTGGGGGATATGACAGTGGCTACAAGGCCATACTGCACCAAACACAACGTCTGCGGGGGTCATTCAAAGTTACTCTTAGGATTCAGGGTTAATAACTAAATGGGATGGAAGTCAGTTACATTTGTTAGAACTATTTTACGTTCTATGCATATTCAGGAATCCAGCAATACAGGAGGAACCTTGTAAGCGAAGGACTAGAAACTTAAAAATAAAAAAAAACATTAAAAGTTTCATAGTGCACCTACTGGTGGAACTGGTATTATGAGAATTGTGCTGAGGTCATGTATAGTGGGTACCGCCAACTCAGATAATGCTGGGCTGTACCACGTAAGGGACACTCTGAAACAATAAAGGCAAGAGAGCCCTTTTGTCTGCCTTTCTATAGCAGAGTATGCCTGAAGCCTACAATCAGATATCCACCCTGCAGTAAGATCATTGCATACAGGTCCTGGTTGGGATCAAGGAGGGAATGGATTTTGATGAGACTGATGTTTTAAGAGATCCCAGTGGAAGATCAATATTTGTTAAAGGATATTTGGAGGGGTTAAAAGTAACATTGGTGTCTGTGTATGCCCCGAATACTACACAGGGAACTTTTTTCCAAACGCTTTGTAGGGAACCAGATAGATTTATTGAAGGAGAATTAATTGTGGCAGGTGACTTTAACAGAGTTATGAATGTTAAAGTAGATAACACAGGTCAGCAAAGTCAACTTACTAAATATAGATCTCAGCTCCCCCCAAAAGTTTGTTAAATGGATAATGGAACAGGTAGTGTTCGATGTCTGGAGGCAGTTTAATTTGAAGGCTGCACAATATACTTTCTATTCAAAGGTACATAATATGTACTCGCAATGCGACTATTCCTTTTGCTCTTATTCTATGTTGTCTGAAATTAGGGGTTGTAGTATTTTGCCAACAGTTTATGCATATCACTCGCTGGTAGAGATGGTAATTATAGAGGAGCTCAGAGATGGCGATTAAGTGCATTTTATTTAGCAAAACAAGAAATGAAGGAAAAGTTAAGGCAAGATATTAGAACTTTTTCTTTTAATTTAACACAACAATGGAAGTAGCAGCAGGGGTGACATGGGATGCCTTTAAATCATATATCAGAGGTTGTTGTATGAATTATGTAGCATATTATAAGAAACAGAGTCAGGATGCAGAGAAATAAATTGGTACAAGATATAATCCAAGCAGTAAAACTTCATATTAATGCTCCTACAAAGATGAATTATAACACACTTCAGCTGCGAGAGGAACAATTAAGCCTGTTAGACT
The DNA here is from genome assembly GCA_003113815.1 of Sphenodon punctatus. Lineage (NCBI taxonomy): Eukaryota > Metazoa > Chordata > Lepidosauria > Sphenodontia > Sphenodontidae > Sphenodon > Sphenodon punctatus. Next base: position 455,704 of record QEPC01006793.1, on the reverse strand, counting down.
CAAATAAGATAGCAACTCAGCTCTATGCGAAGCAGAGATTTTTTTATTTTTTTTTATAAAATTTTTTTATTAATGAACAACATAAGTAAAAGAAAACAAACAAAAGCATATCAGATGCAAACAAAGGAAAATGAAAGGCAACTAATACACAACAAAAGCCTAACTAAAGAGTAATTAATGTCAACACCAGTTTGCTGAGTGTCAGTCCAGGTGTGTCATTTACATTGACTATGTTTATGGAGACCTCTGCGTTTTCCACATCAATACGATCCGTAATTAAGTTCCAGTATGGCGTCCATGTTATGTAAACTCTTCTAGTTTGTCTTGAAGGCCCGTAGCTATTCTGTCCATAGACAACACGAACCAAATCCTTTGAATCCATTCTGAGATGGTTGGGCCTCTTGAGGTTTTCTGTATAGCCGCTAGGATCATGGCCTTTCCAGCAGGGGCGTTCAAGTGTTTATCGAGTTCTTTAGGCCATAACCCTAGAAGGGCAATTTGCTGTGTAAAAGGTATTGTCAACTTCGTGTACCTTTCTACTTTTTTCCAAATTTCCCTCCAGAAACCTTTTATCACCGGGCACTCCCACCAGTGATGAAGACAGGTACCTACTTGACCACACTCTCTCCAACAAAGCGAAGCAGAGATTTTTTGAGTTTGGAAATAAGCCTAATAGGATGTTTGGTGAATAGGATTAAAGGGAAAATGTCTATGGAAAAAACTGAATCGATTAAACATAAAGATGGGTCAATGATAGAGAATAAGCAGGGACTAGTGAATAGATTTGAAGAATTTTATAAAGAACTTTACACGTCATCAGATCCAGATCAGACTAATATTGAATTCTTCCTAAGTAAATGGCAGATTCCAAAAATTTCTTAAGAAGATAGGGATATTTTGGAGGCACCCTTGGAACAGATGGTATTAGATTCCATAATTGAAGAACTTCCTAATAATAAATCTCCTGGGCCTGATGGTCTTTCTGGTGAATTTTATAAGTATTTTAAAGATGAGGTGGAATCCCCTTTATTTAAGATTTTACAGAGAAGTATGATGGAGAATGTTATTCCCGAGTCATGGCATGAGGCCAATATAAAAGTTATAAGGAAACCAGGTAAAGACCCATTGCTGGTGGAATCTTATCACCCTATCTCTCTACTTACTGTAGAGTATAAGATTTTTGCCTCAGTTTTAACATCAAGGCTTAACAGAATGACAGGGAAGTATATTTATTTTATTTTTTATTTTATTTTATTAAAACATTTGATATTCCGTCCATCCTGCCAAAGGCAGCTTGGGGTGGCTTGCAATATATAAAAGTATAAAAACGCAAATAAAAATACACAAACAGCAACATAGAACATCTAAAATAGGGGGAAAGAGAAGAAAAGGTGGGAAACATCCCCCCAGGAAAAGAGGTGAAAGGAAAAAACATACCCCACCCTTTACCACCCCCCATAAAAATAAAAATCCACAGCCAGGTCTTGCATTGACGTCGAAAAGTGAAAAGGCCCTGGGCCTCTGCCGGGAGGGAGTTCCACAGCCTCGGCACAGCCACCAAGAACGCCCTCTCCATAGTTGCCCCCCGGGATACCCGGGGACTTCAAGAAGGGCACCTCCGGTCAACTGCAGGGGCCAATCCAGAGCACGAAGAGTGAGGTGATCCCAGGCAATTGGTGGAAAAAGTGAGATATATTATAGATATCTTACAAAAATATAAGCAGGGGAATCAATCTATGGCTACCCTGTTCCTTGATGCTCAAAAAGCGTTTTATATGGTTGAATGGAGGTATTTATTTCAGGTATTATTACAATTTAGTTTTGGGGTAGATTTGTAAGGTGGATAAAGACTATTTACTCCTCTCCAGCAGCTTTTATAACAATTAAGAAATATAGGTCCATCTCATTTTCTCTTGGACGGGGTACAAGACAAGGCTGTCCTTTATTGCCTCTTTTATTTGCTATTTGCATCGAGCCATTGGTCACTGCAGTAACGCGAAATCCTGTTACTGAAGGAGTGGATGTATATGGAAAATAGGTTAGGATCAGCCTTTATGCTGATCAATGATATTGTTCTGACATTAATTAATCCAGTTTCTTCTTTAAAGAGATTGATGATATTACTGGACCAATACTCAATGATATCAGGATATGCGATAAAGATAAGTCATATTTGTTGAGGTTTAATATTTCAAGGAAAGATCGTTTAGTTATATCACAGGAGACACAGTTGGATTTAAAAAAATCTTCAATCAAATACTTAGGAGTCAATATTTCAACTAATGCCAATGACTTCGGTAAGATAAATTATTTCCCAGTTATCCAAAAGATTAAATAATATTTGGTGAAGTGGGAAAAATTTGAATTATCTTGGATGGTGGTGAAGATGTCTCTTATCCCAAAATTGTTGTTTTTGCTTACGGTTTTACCAAGATCTATAAAAGGAGAATGGATGAATGACTGGGAGAAAACAATAGGCAAATTTATTTCAGGAGGGAAAAGGACGAGAATTTCATGGTCACTACTTCAAAGGTCAAAGGAAGAGGCAGGAATATGATGCCCAAACTTTAGAAGCTATTATAAGGCAGCAGTCTTATTACCTCTTTTAGTGCAATATTCCAACAACTTAGATTGGACAGGGAAAGGTATTGCTAAGTGTCCACCTTTTTCTGTATTGTATGGTGGAAGATGAAGGATGTTTCAGCTGAAGTGAGGAATAATCTATTTTGGAAAGCCTTTTTTAAGATATGGTTTGAGGTACAGGATCAGTTATATGGAGGAATTTCCCCACTGGAGTCTGTGCTCATCATAAGGTATTCAATAAGGATGGACAGCTGGGAGATTTTAGTATGTGGGAAAGGAATGGTTTTTTATGCTTTAGGGATTTTTTCAAGGGAGGAAAATTGTTAACCTATCAGGAAATTAAAAGCATTAAGTAGTAATTTTTCTCCTCCCTGTTATCAGTATTTTCAATTAAGGCATTTCCTAACTGAGCAGTTGGGTGCATCATTGGGTGATTTCAGACGTTACGGGCGGGCGGTTCACCACAGTGAACCCCCAGGGGGGGGTGAACAGCACAACCACGCCCCGGGGTGGAAAAATGACCCAAACAGACGTGACGGGACCTGGACCACGGCCGGGAACCGGGCCGAACCATCACGGACCGGGGCAGCACAACAGACGTGCAGCCGAACCCCCGCCGTGGTCAAAACTCCCAGAAGGCACCGGGCAGGGGCGGGACACAGACATGGCCGCCTGAGGGCAAACGAAGCCAAAAGGCACACAAGGGAACGCCCACACAAGGGAAACGGGAAGGGAGGGGGGAAGAGGGAGAACAGGCTGACAGG
>QEPC01006793.1:394222-405306 GCA_003113815.1 Sphenodon punctatus | reverse complement strand
GAGGTTTGGAAATCCTGAGATGTCACTGTAAGTCATGCGATTTCAGTTGTGTTCGAAATGCTGGAAAATTGAGGTTTGGAAATCCTGAGATGTCACTGCAAGTCATGCGATTTCAGTTGTGTTCGAAATGCTGGAAAATTTAGGTTTAGAAATCCTGAGATGTCACTGCAAGTCATGCGATTTCAGTTGTGTTTGAAATGCTGGAAATGGGATGTGTGTGGTAAAATTGAGGTTTGGAAATCCTGAGATGTCACTGTAAGTCATGCGCTTTCAGTTGTGTTCAAAATGCTGGTAATGGGACGTGCATGGTAAAGCTGGACTCAGGGTGTGACTGGGGTGCTTTACAAGGATGGGTCCCTGTGTTTTGGGTTTATACATTTTTTATTTTAAGCTTGATGTGCATATAGACTGTGTTTTCTTCCATCCAATGGGAACTCCTTACTGCTGGGTTATGCCATGCCACTGGCCTACCATCCCCCTGGCTCCGTCTACCATCCCCCTGGCTCCGCCCCAGGTCCGCCGGCCCGGCTTTACTGCCCCAGTGCCCCTCCAACATCAAAACCCACCAGCCGCCCCTGGTTCCAAAAGTCATTACCTTGGACTTTGAGACATTTATTTTTAGAGCGTTTTCTTCAGCATATGTTTTTAAGACTTCTAGCATTCTTTGTAGCCCAATTTTTGTTAGAGACAAGAGGGCCATATCATTGGCATACAGGAGTGAGTACAAGTCAGCCCCTGTGGATTGTGGGTGATGGTGGAGCTTACTGCCTAGTCTTGAGGTCAGATCATTTATGAAGAGATTGAAGAGAGTTGGGACAATCACACAACGCTGCTTCACACCCCTTTCTGAGAGAAACAGATCAGTAAGTTCATCCTTTCGGAACTAATAAAGCTCAAGGGTGGGCAGCACAGGCTGCAGGTGGGATTTTGGCCTTTTATAGGCGCTGCGGGAAACGTCCATGTATTGAAGCTGTGAAGGTTGTGGAAGTAAAGTTAAAAGCAGTCCTTCTGCATGCGGCTGAGCTATGGGGATTGGATGAGGCAGCATGTAAAGTTGCCGAGATAGCGCAGGCTTCTTTTTTGAAGAAAATATTAGCGGTTCAAAGGTCCACCCCTTGTGCACTGGTCAGGATGGAAGTGGGTGCCACAAACATAAGGAGTAAGGCAAGACAGAGGGTCCTATCCTATTGGATAAAGATTAGATCACTTTCTCCATCCCGTATTCCCAAGATAATATATTTAGAAATGCTTGGATTCCCGAAAGGGCGGAAAACTTGGGCAGAAATAGTAAAAGGGGAAATAGAAATAATTGGGTTAGGCTTTATATACGATCGAAGCCTCAGACAAGATTATTCCAACATATGATAAAGTTCTTATTATAAACCATCTGGCTGATATCTCCCTGCAGGAGGACAGGGCAAAGGTGGGAAAACTGAAACACATTCTGCTAAATCAATATAATTTCCCCTCACAAGTGCCAGCACGGTACTTAGAAATGTCCCAACATTGTTTGAGACAGGTAATTACTAAGATGAGGTTTTCTCAATTAGAGTCTAGGATTCAGGAAGGAAGGTGGGCTAAGATTCCGATGACTCGAAGGTGGTGTCCCTGTAAACCGGGAAGCATAGAGGACACTGCCCATATGTTATGGGCGTGTCCTTTTTATATGGGAGAGAGGAGGAAGTGGCTGACTCCCCTTGAAATGTCAAGAATGGGGAGGTCGGCACGTGAGAAAACGGCAATTTTTTGTCCGATTCAGCAAGGGCCACTGTTTATGCACTGGCCAGGTTTCTCTCCGCAGCGCAGGGGAAGAGAAGGAGAGTTCTCGCCAAACGGGAAAAACAACAAGCCGAGGGTCTGATTGGGACGGGAGAAAATAATTAAAACGGGGACCACTATAGGCTGAAGTGACAGCAAAACAGTGGTGCTTAAACTGTGAAATGGACCCTTCGTCACAAATGGCGCGTGCGCAATTCGCAGCAATTTAAAAATACCATACAAAGGTAGGTGATCACTGCGGATTGAATCTTTAAAAGGGAAACTTCTACTCATTTGCTTTCAACCAGTGATCAAGCTCTACCGAAGTAACTTGGAAAGAGCAAGGCACTATCGTATGCTAGGGAAAGGGTTTAATATCGGGCTACGTGTTGTGGGACCTTACTGGTCAAAAAGAGGACAAGGTGGCCTTTTAGAAAATTAAGTTTTTTATTATTATTGACACTATTTTTATTATATTTTTAGTATTATTGCTAGAATTGATGCTGTTTGGATATTTATCGTTGTCATTCTGTGAGTGACCTGTATGCTACGTTATAAAAACTGATCTTTGGCCTATGGCTCTAAATAAACTTACTACTACTACATATTTGCAGTGTCTCTTATTCAAAACATAGGGCATTTACATATACTTACTGTTGATATGGAATTTCCTGGTTTAGCTTATTGTAGGAAGAGATGGAATCTGTGGTACTGTGTGCGAACACTCTGCTTTTGATGGGATTGTCCTGGTACAGTGCACTGAACATCTGCTCAAGCACATGTAAGTCTTCTTTCAATACTAGCTATGCAGGAGAGCATCTAATGTGCTCTTCTGATCAAGTGAGTTCATTTGACTTTCCAAGTGTTTAAAAAAGGAATGTGACTACAAACCAAAAACATAGTGTCTGCCCTAAATACATGGAGGGTGAAATTCACCTTTTGCAGAGTGACAGCGTAATGTCTATGCTAAACATATGCTCTACTGTAAAACCCATAGTGAGTGCATTTCTCTCCTAAAAACAACTGCACACACTCTAGCCAATGGTTTGGTATAATCAAAATTAAAGCTTGCACATTAAATAGCACTGAAAAAAACCCCAGTACTTTAGTTTTTCCTCCTTATAATTTAATGAATCAAAATCACAGCAGGCCTTGGAACTTTCAGGGCCAAGGGTGCGGGGCCCCGGTGTCTCCCCCTTCTCTTTGGCCCCGTCTCCTCAGGGAAACCCTCTAAAGGGTACTATAGGTGTTCATGTTTGGGGCCTCACTGGGAGGGAGTGGGGCCACCTTATCCTGTCCTGGTGAAATTGGAGGCCACTGTGGGGGGGTCCTTAAGTACAGAAAAGAGTATGGCCCAGTGTAGTTGCCCTGGGTCACCTAGTGGGTAGTAATAGTAGTAGTAATATTTATTGTTTGGCCCCAGGCTGTAACAAATACTGATAACAAATACGTACAAGGTATCAAATAACAAATTTTTAAAATAGATACAGAGAAACTGCACCCCATTTGTACTTAATTCAACATATAATGTAAATAACAATAATGCTAAAAAAAAAACAAAAAACAATGTCAAGTTCAATTTGTCTTGCCCTTCTCGGGACTTGTGGCGGCAGCACTTGGCCCCTGTGATCAGCAGGAGTAATATAACATCAACAATAATTAGCTTCCCGGGATCCAATAACATTACCCATTTGGGCATAGCCAACCCCTCTCAGCTATTTGCAGTTTGTTTTTTCCTTATTGACTTCAGCCGGTCAGACAGATTCCCCAATTCCCTTGTTATTTTCCCATTTGAATTTACCAATAGTTAAATTTATTTGATAGTAATGGGGTCAAGATCTTTACAGCAAATATAAAGACGTGTATATATATATATATATACATATATATATATACATACAACAACTAAATACAGAAACAAGTGTTGGGAATACAATGCTGAAAATACGTAAATAAAAAATTATGGCAAGAAAACCCAACGCACTTTTCTCTCCTTCAGTAAAAATACAAAAGCACCTGAAATCCAGATAACAGGCAACAACACACCCCGAAATGGTCGCTCCCGTCTAGAATTTACTTCCCGGGTTAGGCCTATGGGCTCAAGTTTGCCTGCCTAAGGAAGATAGCATTAGTGCAAAAGCTGGAAACCAATCTTGTAGCTTCTGAATCTGTTTTACATAGTAATTTAGTTAGCAGTATCTCGTGGGGAAATGGCTGGCCCCATTGGAGATTTCTGAGGTATCTGTCTCTTAAACCAGAATAGGCAGGGCAGACAAAAAAAAGTATGCGCAGTCATCTCGACCTTGTGGAGGGAACACAAAGGGCAAATCCTTTCCCCCCTGGGAATGCCCTTATAGCGCCCCTCCACAAAAGCCGAGTCAAACATATTACAGTGAAATTTCGTATACGCTTGCCTACGAAATGGATCCGTCCATACCGCAAGATAACTCTCACCCCTATCCAAGGCACTAATACCCAGATAGGCAGGAGCTACCTTCTGGGATACCAGTAGTTGCCTCTCAGTTTGAAGTTCCTGGTCTGAGAGTCTTCTTTTAAATATGATATGCTCCCTTTAAACAGCCCTCCAAGAAAGTGCAAGTGGCCCGAGGTGTCCGGCAGGGGTGTATTTTGGCCCCTGCCTTATTTAACCTTTATTTGGACGACGCAATTGCCTGGTTGAGGTCCACAGATATGCACGTACCAAAACTGGGGGAAAGGAGGATTCCAGTGCTTTTATATGCTGATGACACAGTGCTAATCTCGCAAACGTCTATTTTTCTGAGGCGGGGTATGGAAAAGTTTGAAGAATATTGTGTTGCCGAGAATCTAAAAATAAATTATGTTTAAACTAAGGTTCTGGTGGTGCAGAGGGGTGGCCGTGGTGGTTGTCATCGCTGGTTTATAGGGTCAAACCAAATAGAGCAGGTTAGCTCCTTTAGATACTTGGGGGTGGTTATAGCTAGTACGCGTAGTTGGAGGAAGCATGCAGAGGCAGCTATAGCTTTGGCGAAGAGAACCTCTGCCTCTATTATCAGCTATTACTCCACAGGAGGGGGCCGGCTTGTCACACCGGCTATTCAGTTATTTAAGACCAAGGTAATCGGCCAACTTTTGTATGCCTTCCCCACATGGGGGATCGGCTTTCTTGCCAACCTGGAACCTGTCCAAAACAGGTCACCTAGTGGTAAAGCCATTCTGCACCAAATCCTAGTCCCCTTGAAATGAGAGTTTTGTCACACACCAATGGGAATTTGAGACGTATGAGCAAAGAATGACCTGAATCAAAATCATGACTTCAAAAACCTCTAAAACCAATTTTTCTTTTGGGGTGGGGGCAGGGTTCCCTTGATTGATCCTGGTGTACGGCTGTATTCCCATCTGCAGCGGTGGTGGCGGCAGAGGGAGCAGCGAGGGAAGACGCGGCAGCAGGGAGCAGCTGGCTGACAGGAAAAGAGCCGGTACTACGAATGGGGATCTGCCGCGGCTTCTCTCGCGCATGTCAGGATGCAAAATCCTGCCTTGACATGCATGAGAGAAGCCACAGCAGATCCCCGTTCGCACCGGTTCTTTTCCTGTCAGTTGGCTGCTCCCCGCTACTGCGTCTTCCCTCGCCCCTCCCTCTGCTGCCACCGCAGATGGAAATGCAGTCTTAGTGACTGCAGGTCAGTTGCATTATATGATTCTTCCTGAAAAACAGATCATCCATGTTGTCAGAGACCAATTTGATTATTTCAAACAAGTATATACCATAAACAAATTCCTAAAGAAAAGTTATTTCTAACAAAAGATGGTAACAATGGATCCTAATGTATTTTCCACTTGTGCATTTGCAGGAAGGAAGGTTCTAAGAAATTGGTCAGAGCCGATTCAGTGAGTGAGCTTCCTGCACCAAGGAGATTAAGGTGGAAATGTTCCCCTGAAATTCAAGGGCACTTGGCGTCATCAGCAGAAAAGCTTCAAAGGTATAGCAGATTAATTAGCTTTTTCTAGGTAAAGGTTGCAAGTGGTTGAGCCACCTAACAAATACTAATTACAGGGGCCAAACTAACATTGCACTGATCCCCTATGAAAGTGGAGAGTCCTCAGCACCTCACAGACCTCAGCCCTTACTATTGTGTTAATACACTCTAATCAGAACTGCCTTGTCATTCTGCTTTTTTTGTCTAAGTATAGGGAAAGCTAATGATAACTACTACAACTAGAAAAAAATGATACACATTCAGTATTTACATAAAATGCAAACAGTGACCTCTATTTTCTCAGGTGTATGGTCTGATCTCACCAAAGCATAGCCAAAAATAGCAGGGAGGGGATTCAATATAAATACAGGGCTGATTGTAAATAACTAGTTTGACTAGGCCATTTGAATGCATGCATTATATTTGCTTGTTTCCTTACTGCTGCTACAAAGGCCTGTTCTTATGAACTAGATTTTCAATATCACAACAGGTATGCATGGAATTTTTGTGGCCATTGCTTTACATTAGGTAATATTTTTAAAAGTAAAAGCTTAAGTTTAAGAGAAGGTTCAAATTCAAGATGGTTCAGATGATTCAGGGGCTAGAAAGCATGAGCTATAAGGAGAGGCTGAAGGTACTGGAAATGCTTAGCATAAATAAAAGAACAGTAAGTGGGAAGGGGTACATGATTAGTTTTCTAATATTTAAAGCCTATTATAAACAAAATGGTACCTGCTGTTTTATGTGGCCACTGAAATTTGGCTTAGGACGAATTCACACGTGCAGCAATTATCTGGATTTTTTAAAACTGGTTCTCAATAGTTCGCTGTTAACAAGTCCTGTTGCATTCACATGCATGCCATACCGTTTTTAAGTACAGCGAAATAATGCATTCAGACCTTCTTGTAGTGCGCGCTTACCCGGCTGCTCAGTGCGGTTCAATTACAGGAAGTGGCCTGTGGGGAGCCAGAAGGTTGCTACTTTGTAAACAACATTCTTTGAGATGGCTCTAAACATTCTCACAACACACAACCTTCCAGCCAACATGGATTTTTTTTCCTTGTATGTTTAGAAAGGGTTGGAAGGAATGGTCATTCTGAAGGGTAGAGTGCTTTTTATACTAGAGAAGCTGAGACCATCATGTGGTCTATTATTTGAATAGGGTGAACATGCACAACCCAGTTATGAGAATGTTCGGAGCCAACTCAAAGAACGTTGCTTGCAAGGTAGCAACCTTCTGCTTTATCTCGCAGTCCGATCGGAGGGGGTGCCCCCTGCTTTCCTGCACGGGACTTCTAGACTGGGGGGCGGGGGAGGATCAGGGAGTAAAGAGGGAGAGCCTGAGGCTGCTGGAAAGAAGCCCCTCGCATAGTGAGGCGCGCTGCTTCTCTCCCTGGTTTCTTTCCGGTATCCCGCTGCTGCTACTGCTGCAGCACTACGGCAGAGGCAGAGGCAGATGATTGAAAGGGACGGGAAGCATGGAGGGGAAGAACTTTTTTGGGGAGAAGCTGGCTGCAGCCTGCACCCAGCGAGGCAACTACAGGGCTCCAGCTGGTCTCACTGCTTCCGGTAGGGGCAGGAGTAAAACAGCGCACTTGGAAGCACGGTTGCATTCACATCAGAAAAGATTTCACACCAGTTAAAACCAGTACGATGTTGCTTTCACACTGCTGTTAAGTGCGGATTTATTGAAAACGGACAGCAAAAAGGTAGGTTTGAGTAGCTTTGAAAGTCGGATTTCTTTAGTGCGATATTGACCGCATTTAATCGAATTTATGTGTTCAGACATGCATGAAACATTCGTTTTTTTAAAAAATTCGCAAAAATCAGAACGTCTGAATCCCCCCTTAGAAGAAAAGGGCTTAAATTGAAGGCTGTTTTCACACGGACGCACCGCCCCTTGCACGTGTGCAAGGTGGGGGGGGGGGCATCCGTGCGAATGCCACAGCGGGTGCCGGGGGGGGAATGAGTGGGTACCTGTGGGATCACCATGGGCGATGGGTGGGGGTACATATGCCCTCACACGCTCCACCCATCATCCACGCCCAGAGCAATGGGCGCCAATGCCCAATGCTCCGTGCATGGTGGTGGAAGTGGATCCATGGGAACACACCCCCATGCACTGCACCGCCCACCCATCTCCCCACGCACCTGCACCCGTTAGAAAAGGTTCTAAATATTAAGAAGATTTTTTTTAACCTATAAGTTAGTAGAACAAATTACCAAGGAAAGGTGTTCATTTCCGTCATTGAAGGCCCTTAGAAATAGGTTAAACACCTCACTCAAGGATGGACAAAGTACAGTTGATCCTTCTCAAGGACAGGATGTTAGACTAGATACCTTCTAAAAGTATCTGCCAGCCTGAAAACTCTATGATTATGGAATGTCTTCAGCAGAAAATTAATATAATGTATTTGTGGTCAATTTAATTAGAATACTATTTATTGTAGCAGTGCCTAGATCTCTCTTACAGGTCATGGTTCCACTTTACAGACACATTTATATAGGGGGGTGGAGTCGATTTGTATTTTCTAATTTATTGTAAGTGTTCAGAGTCCTTTCAGAAATGGGCAGTATATTTAAAAATAATAAAAAGACAGTCTCTGTCCCAAAGGCGTACAATCTTACCCTAAGATGAGGGGGGAAAACCAGGTAGATACAAATAGAGGAGCACAAAGAAACGTTAGCTTTCAGTCTTTGCTCACTGTGATGCTATTACATAAAGTGCTAGATCCAGGGATGCTGTGGCCCTGTAAAAAAACAAACCAATGCTGGGGCCCTGTAAAAAAAAATAAAAAAAAATCAGGCAGTGCGGATCCTCTTCTAACACAGGAATGTTTGAGGGACACACACCGATTTGTTCTCCCATTGAAAAAGGGAAAATATTACTGTACTTCATTTTAAACGTTCAGTTAAACATTGCATCTCCTTCAGGGATTGGGGCTCTCTGCATGACGGGTGCTATGGGCCTATGTTGTTCTTTCTGATTTATTCATGAGAGCAGTATGTTGCGGGACCCCTTCCAAATTGTCAGGCTCTTGCTAGACCAGGGCTCCCCACATTTGAGGCTCTGTGGGTCCGTATTTTCCACCAGTGCTTCTCACACTTATGTTGTCATTTCAAGTGTATTCCTGAGCTCCATGTATTGGCGTCCTGAGCAGTTGCATAGTCTGCACTTGTCTGGATCCCGCTCTGGCCACGTGACCCAAGTGATTAAAGGAGCAGAAGAGAGAAAATTTGGGGCGTTTTAAAAGATCTGTTTTTTCCCCAACTAAACAAAAAGGTGGCATTTCTTCAAAGTGGGAATTCATAATAAGTTCAGGGTCTAGGTTTGTTTTTTAATGTGTGCATTATTTAAATACGTGAACGGAACCGACATATAAACTAGAACAAAGGCAGACATGGTTAGACGCTGGAGGGAAAAGGGGTTCAGATTAAATGAGTAAAACTACATAAATGTCATACCTCATAAACAGTGCCGAAGAGTAAAGCCTCATATTGAATACTGCATGATTAGAGGTTGCTGAAATAAAGAGAGACTGGTTGTGAGACATTTAGCAGTTGCTAAGTGCCAGTTACAGGCTGAAACAGTGTGCACAAGTGATGCTAATTGACACACACAGTGAATAGCATAAGGGGAGAAAAACCATTCCTTAACCTTTATTTACAAGTTAACACACTACATGGAAATACTACATTATCACCAGTGTTGTTTGTTTTCTAGGTTAGTAAATAATCTAGATTTTATCGCTTATAAATTTGAAAAGTATGGGAAAGAGTTTATCAAGAAGCAAAAGACAAGCCCAGATGCCTATATTCAAGTAGCGCTTCAACTGACATTTTACAGGTATGTGGATCCAAATCATGCAAATTATATGCTCTAAATAACAGATTTTCAAATGGACAGTAATTATTCACAGACAAGCTCCCTCTGGCTTGCAAGGGGACTGCAGGATGGGGCCCTTAAAAGCAAGGCTGAAATGTTTCTTCCAGCCTAGAAGCATTTCTCTTGTACAGCATGTTTGTTTTACAGCTAAAATGGAATTATTCAAATCAACCAGAAAGTAAACAAAGCATCCACTATTACCATAAAGCTGCTCAGCAATAAGAAGCTGAAGAGAAGAAAGGTCTAATTAGAAGAAAAGTCGGAGAATAGTGTTATCTTCTCTGGTTATTATAATATCAGCAATAGCTTTCATTTAGCATTTCAAGCATCACAAAATGAAACCCATTCTGAGTTAACATCACAGCCATATAAAATTATAGGACACAAATATTATTACTAATAATTTCTATAGCACTCTCTCTATTCAAAGTGCTTTAGTCCACCCTCACAACAACCCTGTGATGTAGGTCATTATTATTTCCATTTGACAGATGGGAAACAGTCTGACAATCAGCAACTTGCCCATGGCCACTGAGTGAGTTCCTGGCTAAGATGAGATTTGAATCCTGGTCTCCCTGGTCCAAATCCAACACCTTATCCACTAGGCTACATTGGTTTTCATCACACGATATGACCCAAGAGCCCCAAATTAATAAGCACTTGACCAAGTAGACCCTTTTGCCTAATGTCCAAGTCCTGGGAAAAGAATATATCCTGTATAAATGGACACAAAACTGGAAGCAATGGCTAAGAAATAAATACCTAAGGGTGTTAGCAAATGAGATGGTAGCCCACACCATGTGGGCGTCCACCTGCTTGTTTATTAGGTGTTCACCCCCAGCAGCCACGTGGCCACCACCTATCAGACACACAGCCCCCACTCATAGCAGGCTCCTGGAGAGCCTGCTGAACAGGGGCTAATGCGTGCCCACATATCCGCATCCCATCAATTAGGTTGCATGCAGCGCCTCTGGCAGCACCATAGAGTTGCGGGAGAAGGGCCTTTTGTTGGAGGAGAGGGGCGGGGCCGGCACTCAGGGACGGACTTCTGGCCCAGCGGGGCCAAAAGCAGCCAGCGGCTCAGCCTGGGGAGCGGACATCCATCCCCCCAGGGCCCAACCTGCCACTGCTGCTCCCACTGCCACCTCCACCACCGCTGCTGTCACCACCGCCGCTGTGGGGAAGAGGATCTGGCCACCCAACAAGACCCGAGCTGCCCGGCCCCAGGTGATATCAACCCCCTCCCCCTGTTGGAGGAGGGGGCTGGGGCTGGCGCTTGGAGATGGACTTCTGGCCCAGCAGGGCCAAAACCCGCCAGCAGCTTGGCCTGGGGAGTGGATACTCATCCCCCCAGGGCCAGACGTGCCGCTGCTGCTGCTGCCGCCACCATCACCGCAGCGGGGAGAGGATCCGGACCCCCTACAAGACCTGAGCTGTCTGGCTCCAGGTAACATCAACCCCCTCCTCCTGTTGGAGGGGGG
>QEPC01006793.1:382874-394013 GCA_003113815.1 Sphenodon punctatus | reverse complement strand
AGGACTGACCCCCTTGGTGTGAGGGAGGGGTGCAGATCTTGGGGAAGGGGGGTTTGCCCCTCTGTGGCAGAGGAGGGTTGGGGATATGAGGGTGGGGTGTGGGGTGGTGGTCTCCCCTGCTGCCAGGGTGGAACGGACAGAGGGGGACCATGTGTTCGACATGACATGTTCCCAACCGGATGGCCCGGTTTTCATCAGCAACACAAGTATAAGTCTGGCATACATACATACACTATGCAAATTTATGGAGCTTGTCAAGTGATGAACACATGGGTGGCAAATATATCTGTAGGATACAAAGAAAAACAACGTATCTCAATAAATAGCATAAAGAAACCTCACTCCATTGTTTCCCAAAATTATACCCGACTGGCTATCCCCATTTTGTAGCTCTACATGCTTGAATAGAGCCAAGCAGTTATAAGGTAAATTGATAGAAAACTCAATAATCTATCAATATGGCTGCAATGTATTTATAACTCAATATTCAAATATCAATTTGCCAATAATAAGAAAAAGAGTATTGAATGCAGCCTAAGGGTGCTTTCACACGTTACTGGCAGGGAGGAGGGGGCAGGAAAACTTAACTTGCACAGTTGCAGCTCTGTTATTACAGGGATTATTGCCTGTAAGAAGAGCATGAAATTTCAGATTGAATTCCAGGAACCAAAAAACAAAATTTAGTTGCCAGACTTTATCCTGATATTAAACCATTCTTGCCCTGCTACACTCCTGAACCAGTCACCAGCTTCCGTTTTCTGGGCGCCAATGGCTCCTAGGTGCCTGCAAATTTTGTGCCTTGCTGTGAGAATGCACTAATTCCCTTTTATCCTGCAAGAACATGTGTTCTTGTAAGAGCTACATTTGGGGACCCAGAAAAAGGGGATTAGTGCATTCTCACAGAGCCGTGATTGCAATTGCACACCTTTTCCTGCCTCCCCCGGTACCATGTGAAAGCATCCTAAGAGCTGTGCATTACTGATTTACTATTCTACTGTACTCTATTGTCATAGGTTCCTGCAAGGATTATGAGGTTAATTAAAATCCAAGATTAAATCACCAATTTGGGGGTTTCTTACAATTGATCCCATTACACCAATTCTTGTTGAATTAAATCCTGCGTATGACCAGCGCCAACAGTGTCTTAGGGTGAAAACAGACATGACGCTAACCACCCTTTAACCACCCTTGGTGGTTATTTATTCATGTTGCAGGGCTTCATAGGGCACCAATACAGCCCTGCAACATGCATAAATAACCACCAAGGGTGGTTAAAGGGTGGTTAGCGTCATGTCTGTTTTCACGCTTAGTTTCTCTCGCCCACTATTTTGAGTAAAATCAATTAAGGTCAACACTGAACTGTTAATAGCTTTAAACAAGCTAAAGGAAATCAGTTAAGTCTCACTCATACTGCAGATTTCAACTGTGCTGCCAACAGGTAGGGGACAGCCACGATGTAGCAAGATCTCTTGGTTAAACTGCAATATGGACTGGAAAGGTCGTTTTGTAAGTTTCCTTGAATAGCACATGAGGCCTCTGGTTTCACAGATAGAATACAAAGCATTGTAAAGAGATAACAGGAAGCTCCAATTTTCATGCACAGTTCAGCTTGAAAGCTCTGAGTTTTCACTTTGGGATCAAAAACTGAAATGGCATTATGTTCTTTTCCCATTTTCATTTTGTGAGACTTATTGTGCACTCACATGTATGCCAGCATACACTTGTATGCCAACAGTACACACACACAAAGCAATAAATTCATTCTTGTTTTAAATAAAACATGCTCCAGTCCTGTAAGTAAATGATTAATCACACAATTATTTTATTATGTGGTGCAAATAAAGCATTCCTTGAGCTCCTTCAAGAAATTCCAGTTTTACTAGTCTTGTTTATACACAAGTTATTTATTTTTATTGTTACTAGCACGGCTAAAATATATCCACAACTGTCTGCACCCAGTTCTTTGTATTAAAAGAGTCATAGCATCTATCTTTTGGAAATTTCTTATAGAGCTCTATTAACATTAAAATGAAATATTGCACAAACTAAAATAAAGGCTGTAAAAATAAAACCTACAGAGGCTATTTTACTTTCACCCTTTACGATTCCCCCCAAACAATGATTCTTTGCTATTCATATTTCATTTCCTGCAGATGCCACAGGAGGCTTGTTCCCACCTATGAAAGTGCTTCCATACGTCGATTTGAAGAGGGCAGAGTTGACAATATTAGGTCTGCAACTCCTGAAGCTTTAGCGTTCGTAAAATCAATGACTGATGAAAAGTCAGCTCTAACGGTATGCATTGCACACCCTTCCTTTTTTTACTTATATTTACTAGGACGGGGGAGGGGGAATCATGATTCTCAATCTAGCAGAGGCTATCAACCAATTATTGTAAATTATGCCTTTTTTGTTACAGAATCCATAGTGCAGGACATGTAAATTATTTTTTGACGTAAAGGTTTATCTGGAGGGTTAGAGGTTTTTGGTTTTGGGGGGTTGTTTTTTTTTGTTTTTTTTTTTTAAAGATTTGAGCATTCTTTTTAGAACTATGTATCCCATAATTACAAAATGGGCTTCAAAAAGGATTGTTTTAATAGAGTCCCTTCTACTAGCATCTTAGTTTCTAGCATCTTAATTATTAGGTATTTTCTAATGAGACAATAGCCTGCTGGAGTCCGTGTTCAGTTGGTGCAGCCCCCACTCATAATTTTTTAACATGTAGAGCTAAGAAACAGGCAGCCCCCCTGCCCATATTTCATTCGGTGGTGGTAGCCGCCACTGATGGCACCACTCAGCGCTTCTGCTCTCCCCAGCCCTGGCTCTGATGGAAAGTGGGGTGGGGGTCACAGCCAGAGAAGGCTTCTTCACTTGCCATGAACCCCATTTCCATCCGAGCTCTCTCGCTTTCTCCTCTTGCAACCTCCTGTCAGCTGAGAGAGCATCTCTCCTGTAGAATCCATGCTAGGCATGACTATATAATGCTGGCAGACCTGGATGCGGGCGAATCTAATTAATAAGACATGGCAACATAGGCACACATTAAGCACAGACTGGTCTGTACAGTGGGCCCGCAATGTCCTTGAACCATGCTGAGCAGGCAAACATCTGGTGAACACCGAACAGACGGGCAGGTGAACACCCACCAGGTGGGTGCTAATGTGGGCTCTTGGCCCTTTTCAAACGGGCTGGGAAGAGCCATGGTGCGGGGGGCATGGGTGTGTGCTGCATATGCGAACCATCACATCGATACACACCCATCTCCACTCACCTCTATGCATGGAGGCATCACCATTTTGTTCAATGTCTCCATGTTGTGGGGGATCAGTGGAGATGGGTGGAGCGCAGGAGCATGCACGCACCCCCACCCGCTCCCACCAGCTGTCACACGGACACCCACCCAGTCACACACGTGGCGCAGGGGGTGGGGGGCATCTCATGTGAAAAGGGCCATTGTCTCGTTTATTTCATTCAATTTGTAGGACCAACAGACCTATATCTTTTGACTTTAAGCAGCCTTGAACCTTCTGAAATATTATTTGCTAGCAGTCATTAATTCAAATCAAATTGGAAAAGTATTCCAGCTTCTGGTACCAAAGAAAGTGACTTTCAAATGACAATTTATAGAGTCACCAAAAAGATGAATTCATAATCCAAGTGTGTATAACAGAGAAATATCTCTCTTGCATTTGGCATCTTCAGAAAAAGGAGCATTCAACACAGACTGAGTACACAGACACAAGTAACCATAAATGAATCAGGTTTAAACGATAGCATTTGTAATTTAATCTCTAGAATGGTTTTAGCTTGTGTTTAGCCTTATGAAGAAACATAACATTCTGTATTCTGCCATTTCTAATGGTGATCCTGGAATACTCCTAAATGAATTATTTGTTTAGATGACCATTCATTGGTCATGAGAGGCGATGCCTCCCGTTCATTTAGAACTACCTGAAAGAACATTATCAACCTTGCCTGTGTCAGTGTGTCCCTAAATTGCAACATCCCTCCCACGTTGCCATGGCGCAGCTCTCTTTGGGTGTTAACAAATGTCCTCCTGGACGTCTGTCCCACCAGGGGATGGTGAGGGCGTCCCCCAGCCGGGCAAGCTCCAGCCACAGGAACAAACGTTCCCTCAGCTGGGGGAGCAGGGCAAGGAGCGATGCGTGGCCGCCCAGCCACATCACCATGCTTCTGGTGTTGCCATGGCTGCCTATTGCAGGCAGCCATGGCTAGGCGCCATGGTAAGCCCCCACACAAGGAGGCGTCAGGGTTAGAAACAGACTTTCCTGCCTAATTCCATCTCCTATTGCCCACCTGGGCAGCTGCTGTGCCCAGACTGGGCCCACTTTGATCTGGGCCCACAGTTCGGGCCCAGCCACCACCCTGGGAGGGGTTTGTTCGGGCCCACATCTGGTGGGCCCAGAACAAACATACAGACATGACACTGGCCCAGGTGAGCCAAAGCAGGCCAGCATCATGTCTGTTAACACATTTTGTAATTGACCCCATGGCCTAAAGCCTGGCAATTAGCAGGAGTCAACATTCACAGTTCTGTTAACAAGGGATGAGATGTAATTGCAAAGGTTTAATCAGTCTTCAGAAAATAACGAATTGCCCAGTCAGGAGAAATGTTTTTTGGACTAGCTAGTAAAATACCAATAGTATGTTTTCCATCATCATCACTGATGTGATAAAGGAAGGACAGGTAGGGTTGGTTGGGTAAATTTCCAAAATAATTTTGCACAAGATTAAACTATGTAATAAATTTGACTTTTAAAATTTAATTAAACAGCTCATACCTGTACCTTCTGCCAACTGTGCTATTACAGCAAGGAGCTATGCGGACTGACTTTGTATGTAATTATTTTAACTTTTCCTTGCCATTCCATCCCATGCTTGTTGATCATGTTTGGTCTCATTAAATTGTTTGCTTGTTTGGTAATTCAGTACATTTCTGAGGTACAATAAGTTGTTTGTTTTTTAACGTGATAACATTCTTAAATGAGTATAATTTTAATACTGAATGTTTGTGTAACAAAGGATGGGGGGGGGGCATCAAAGGAAAATTCTCCCCTCTAAGATTTCCCTTCCCAGGAGGGAAGACTCACCTTCTCAAATTAGGGCCATATCCCCACCCTGGCCCTGGCCTGGCTCTCTCAACTCTCTGCCACTGCCTGACTCTAGCTCCTCTGGAAGGTACCACAGCCAAAGCAGATGCAGAATGGTGATGGAGGAGTACTCCAAAGTCACTACAATTCTTCCTGTCACTGATTTCCTCCCTCAGCCAGGCTGGTAATCATATTCTGGCAGAAATGGGGATTAGTGTTCTATGTGTATCACACTTATAACAAGGCAACAGCAATTTCGCCATCTCACTAAACATATTTTAAAAGTGTTTAACAAATTTGAAGACAGTGAAAACATGAGGTGGCATTGCCTCGATACATGCTGTCTGCCCTGCTTCTGTAACAAGCATATTAAGCAAATCAGGACTGATTGCATTATTGGACTCGGATACAGTCAGCCAATAAAGTTGTAGTCTATTGGTTATGCACTATGCACATCCTGTGTAGTGTGAGGGTAGCCTCCTTCACATGCCTATAGGGTCCTTTGTTTTAGACAACTTATGAATGGCTTTTTAGCAGAAGCTAGAGACAATGATTTTTTTGGGGGGGAGGGGCAGAGTGGAAGATGACCCTCCCCACCCCTTAGCTATAGGTCTGCTCCCCACACTGAGTGTTGCTTTCTGCCCAAGTAGACTGGGAAGAAATATATCTCTCCTCTGGATGCTTCCATAGTGGCCCCAAAGTAGCACACAGTTGGAGAGGGACTGGAAGAGGAGGGAGGTGGCCTGCTAGGAGAGAGAGGGGAGCAGCCACTGGAAACAGTGAGGGATAGAGCTGAAGCAAGTAGTGAATTTATTATCTGTAACATTTGAATTTTAGTAGTACTCAGCCCTATACCTGCAATGGAAATGAGTACTTGCCTCCTGTTTTGGATTTAAAATTGGAGGGGGAGTGTGTGAGCAAATGCCCACTAATTATATAAGCCAGCTGTTAGGGGGGTGCTTGGGCAAGCAGAGGGCAGCATAGAACCTAGGACCCTTGGCACAGCTGTCGCAAAGGAGAACATCTGAGCCGCACCAGAAGGGCCCTTACAAGGCACTAACTGTAAACTCTTTATGTGACCAATACACAGTGCCCATCCCCATGACCAAAGTAGATAGGTACAGCTAGCAGTTGCTCTGGTAACTCTCCTGGTAGAGCTTTGGAAAGGTTGGAGGTTCATGGCTCCTATAGGCAAAGAAACTGCATGGAAACATTCGAGAATCCACGACACAGGAAGGTTTCCCAAAGTAAACTTAAAAATAAAAGAAATCACACCTTCAGCTTACCACACAGTCCAGATTTGAAGCCTTGATCTACCAATCTCCTGTATCCCAGTCTACTAACAGAGCTACTGGAGAACCAGTTAGTGAGACTGTTTCAGTCAGAAAGCAGAGGAAGGACTCTATGTAGTGCCCAACAAATTAGGCAGCTATTTGTAAGGGTACTACAGGTGCAGCTGTGGTGTGGCTGGGTAGCTAAGCTTTGTGACTGCTGTGCCAGGGGTCATGGGATCTAGCTTGAATTGTGTTTCCTTCCTGTTACCTTTTTAACAAGATAAACTCTCAGCTCCTATTGACCTTAATGGGTACCTGAGTTGTGAAAGTAGGAGCTGCTCCTTCATTATTAAAAACAAAAGACAGAGGGGCTCTCTCATCACCCTCTGGCTAGTAGATTCTCTGATGTTTCCATGCAGTTTCTTTGCCTATGAACTTCCATGAACTTCCAATCTTTCAACTTCCTTTAAAAGCTCTACTAGAGCTACTAGGGAAGCTATCAGTGTAACTGCTAGCTGCGCCTATCTAGTTTGGTCATGAGGATGGGCACTGTATATTGTCACATAAAGAGTTTACAGTGAGTGCCTTATAAGAGCCTTTCTGACGTGGCTCAGCCACTCTCGTTTAGGACATGTATGTCAAGGGTCATAGCTTCTATGTTGCCCTCTTCTTGATCAAGCCCCTTTCTAACAGTTGGCCTATAAAATTAGTGGGCATTCACAAACACACACACGTTTTCCCCATTTTAAATTCAAAATGGGTACTGGCAGGATCCTCTACAAGCAGTGTCGATTACTCGACACACAAATGGTGAATCGGGTAGTGCATATTCAACAGGTACACCCGTTTTGGAGGATACACGTTTCAGTTCTAGTGAGGGAGTAATGCAGAAAAAGAGTACAGACTGCCAGGAGTCGGGTTCTTCAGTGGTCAGGGAGTGGGGCTTTCTTCCCTGGCTCAGAGACTTAAACATGCCCTTGATTAGGGCTGTGCATGGGGGCAGGTATTTGCATCCGTATGCGTGTTCTTTATTTGTATCTTTACCTGTGTTAACCGCATGGAACAGGGCATGGGCCTGGCTCAGGCATTTTGCTGGCTTGCGGTTTAGGTAAGGAATGCAGCTGGCTTGGGAGAGGAGAGAATGGGACATAGGGCTTGTTCATGGGGTGGGTGGTTGCTGGCTTGGTTAAATGGGAAAGGGATATGGGTCAGGCTCAGGGGGGAGGGGTAATGGAGCATGGGCCTAAGGAAGGGATCACTGGTTTGTAGTGAGGGGGAAGGGATATGGGATTAGGCTCAGGGGAGACCGATGACTTAGAATGGGGAAATGGGGATGGCTCAAGGAATTCACTGTCCTGAGGGAGTATTAAGCTGCCAGGGACTCACCATTTCTCCCTGACTAGGCTGCACTCTAGTCTGCAGGGTTAGGCCTGGCTGCACTTCTGAGACAGCAGCAGCGCCTGCATACACGCACGGCTCACGACAGACTCCCCAAGCAGACAGCTAAGCTGAGAGTTTGAGAGCAACCTGACTCCAAGCTGGATATGTGCTGCAGTTTCTGGGTCCAGTTCGAGACCTCAGATACCATGTTTTTCAGTAAAATTTGAGTTAACTTGGAACCCAAATCGTATTTGTTTAGAATATGGAATCTGAAAAGGCCTTTTGAGTTGATTTGTGTTTTTCCAAAACCCAAATGCACAGATCTATCCTTGATACAAAGTCCTGCACAGACTTCCAATAGCTTTGGAAGCACTTCTGTGACCTTGTTTCATCCTCAAATGTTTTGCCAACACTGCTAAGCACAATTTAAAACATAACAACTTTCCATTCACTGAAGAAGTCCACAAAAGATCTAGCATTTTGGGGTACCAAGGGCACCTGAGCATATTGATTATTTGGCTATTTCATCACCAGAAAATTCTACACTTCCATGTTCATGGGGAGTTTCACTAAATGTTAAATTTCTACTCCACCAACAGGATTCTGAGAAAATGCAGCGATTTAAAGATGCAATCACAGCTCAGACTAATTACACTATTTTGGTGAGTAAAATCCTGTTCTGTCTCTGTGAGAACCAGTTGGTTTTATAAGAAAAAAAACAAAACAGGGATAAAATCAGCTTGAAAAACTGTGCATGCCCATGAATTTCCTTCTTCCTTGTATACAAGACACATTTGTAATATCTGACCCATGATATGGCCTCTCCCTTTATGTTCTCACTGAAAGTAGCACTTTCTAGAAAGTCATACATTAGGTTGGAATCTTGCTTAAAAGACAAGGCTTACATGATGCCTTCGCTTCTGGACATAAGCTTTCCAAAGATGTACTTCTGATAAAGTGTTGTCAAAGGAAATGGTCATGGATACTTAGATATATCACAAGCAAGCTAGGTGTTTTTGAGACATTCATATTTCTTTTTCTCAGTTCAATAAGTTGCTAGTGTCCTGGAAAGAAACCATTGTTAAACAAGCATTAGCAACATGCAACAATAAATATTAGTCATGCCGACAACCAAGAGGGGAGAGTAAGTGGCCCTATTCCAGCTGTTGTGGAAAATGAACACAGAAGCATCTTGCAGGGAAGAATGGCATTTACAAAAATTATCAGATACTGCTTAGCCTATCGGCAAGTACACACAGATATACATCAGAATTTTTAGGCATTCAGGTTCCGCACTGTTGTTCAGCAAGATGTAAAGAGTTAGTTTTATACTGCTAAGGAAAGTAGCTATACTCCTAGAGCCTAATCATTAGTTGGAGTAAATGTGTGTAGCTCAAAAAAAAAAAGCAAAAAGCCCACAAAAAACACCTATAGTGCTGCGCACACTTCCATCCCTGTGGCATCTAGTGCACAAGTGAAATGTTTTGCTAATCAGCAGCAAATAAAATACCTCATGATATTCAGTTTCAAAAAGGGTTGAATATGATATACAATAAAACAAGAGGGTCCCCTGGGGAAAAAATTAGTTTCCTAGCAAAACAACCTATTTTCTGTTGATTAAAAGTGTTGCAGTTCAACGTCAGCAACACTCTATATCCTGCTGTCTCAAGACAAAACGTTGACTTATTCTGATATCTCACTCCAACCAATCATGATGCTAATAATTGTTAATCAGCACCTTATGTTAGAGAATTTAGTACCCTTGGTTTTGTCTCAGTCCATTGCCTAATAATATACTGTAACATACCGGGCATAATCATCATTACCAACAACTTTGCAAACGGTAATAGTCAAGGGATCAATAATCACCGGTGGTCACCCTAAAATTAGGTACACAGAAGGAAAGTGTTTCTATTTGCGTTTGTGTGTTCACTGCATATTTGTGTGGGAATAACCCCCCAAGTTCATTGTGCCACACAGAGTATGAGATTCAAAACAGAAGTAGCACTCATCAAAAAAAAAAAAAAAAAAGATTCCAGTTGAAACTTAAAATGGGCATACACCAAGAAACACGTAGAACAACTTTCCAATGAAGAGAACAATCAGAGCATGACTTTCACTTTGTACTCACTTTAGGCCCTTTTTACACGAGACACTCCCTCACATCGTCCACGCGGGAGAGCATCCCATGTAACCGTGGGGGTGCATGGGTGCATGCTCCCTCCACTCATGGAGCAACCAGCGACAATGCAGGTTGCTCCATGCATTATTTATTTATTTTATTCCATTTATATGCCGCCCCCTATGCCTACGGCATCTCGGGGCGGCTTCCAACATAAAATAAACAATTTATCATAATATAAAAAATATAAAAATCTACACAGATATTTAAAACAATTTTAAAATAGCCCCAATACAAAAATTTAGCCCACTCTCCCCTCCCCCAAAGGCCTGGGAGAATAGCCATGTCTTGCAGGCCCGACGGAAGGCCAGCAGACTCGGGGCCAGTCGTGCTTCCTCTGGGAGGGAGTTCCACAGCCAGGGCTCAGCCACCGAGAACGCCCTCTCCATTGTAGCCCCCCGCTTTACGCGGGGCACCTCCAAGAAGGCACCCCCGGTAGACCGGAGAGTCCGTCCTGAGTCACGGAGGGTGAGGCGGTCCCTGAGGTATCCAGGTCCAAGACCGTACAGGGCCTTATAGATCAACGTCAACACCTTGAACCTGGCTCGGCACATTACAGGCAGTCAGTGCAGTGCACGGAGCACCGGTGTTATGTGCTCTCGTCAGCCCATCCCTGTTAGGAGACGGGCCGCCGCATTCTGCACTAGCTGCTATCTCCGGGCCAGTGTCAAGGGAAGTCCCACGTAGAGCATGTTACAGTAGTCCAGCCTCGAGGTGATGAAGGCATGGATTAAAGTGGTCGGGTCGGGTCTGGAGATATACGGGCGCAACCTCCGCACCAGATACAGCCCGTGGAAAGCTGTCTTCGGCACCACATCCACCTGCTGATCTAGACGGAGACCCGCGTCCAATAATACCCCCAGACTCTGAACCTGCTGAGCCACGGAAGGGCTCCCCCCTCCACAAGAGGGGGCACCACCTCCCCTGCCCGGCCCACCACCATCACCTCCATCTTATCGGGATTGAGCCTCAGACTGCTCTGCCATAGCCAACTCACCACAGCCTCCAAACACTGAGATAGCACGGAGACGGCAGCGCCTGGGTCAGCTGAAAAAGAGAGGTAAAGCTGGGTATCATCAGCATATTGGTGGCAACGCACACCAAACCCTCTCACGATCTCCCCCAAGGGCTGCATATATACATTAAATAATAAAGGAGACAAGATTGAACCTTGCGGAACGCCACAGTCCAG